>JAGDQP010057953.1:0-12646 GCA_022664845.1 Lepisma saccharinum
TTTAAGATTTTTTTTTTCTCTAGCGTTTTCTTGTGTAATGTTCTTGGAAATAACATTCTCGTGCTTTGGAAGGGAAAAAAAATGATGGCTTCATGAAATTTCGTGGTGGATTTTTCCTTTACTTTCGCTTGAGTTCCAGCTTCAGTCATCTTCACAGAAGACACCGCAGAAAGTGATAGCAGGGTTTTAGACCATTTTTTTTTTCTACCTCTGTTCGTTTTCTCACGCGGTGGATATCCTCAGATCGTGCCGCGCGTCTTCCCGTGCCCCTCCTTGGATTTTTCTCTCTCCAATTCCCTCAAATGAAAGTAAAAACCATAATGATTGCGTCATCATTTAGGTTGTGGTTCAGAGAGAGAGAGAGAGAGAGGGACAGACTCATGGCGTTACTAAGTTTAAGAAGCTTCAGTGAATTTTGTTAGAAATAAAAAAAAATGTTTAAATACAGCATTTCTATGTAAAATGTTATAAATACGACATGCTATAATGTTTCCAAATTTTTTAATAATTTAATGTCTCATATTAAACCATAATTCTTCGTAGAACGTCTACAGTATGTATGTAATAATATATTTTTCATCAATATAAATGTATAGGTAATAGAAATTTATTAATATGTTTTTTTTTCTCATTGTAGGTGAGTGACCGAAGTCGACCTTTTCCACATTCTTCTGTTAAAGTATCTGAGTCGTAAGTAGCTTATTTGCAAAAACATACTTATCAGTGGCGACTAGTGATCCCAAAATCAAATAAAGTGCTACCAAAACACACACGGTTAATAGCCGTTTATCAACCATTATCCTGGATTTCCAGGATACTTGGATTGTTCATTTTCGAACTAACAGTACTGAGAATCTTGCGGGATTAGTTTCTTCTTGCTTACATTCTGTGTGTGACTAAGTTTATATAATTTTATTCAGTGAATGTATAAGTGAAGTTGCACTTCACCAACTTCTTCTGAAGAGCCGCCACTGATGATTATGTTTAGAACGCATTACAATAATTTGAAAGTCTTGACCGAAACTGATATTTTCTTTTGAATATGGTAAAAATACATGGATAAGTTTAAAAAAAAATATATATATAAGATCACATTGAGACCGCCCAAGTTGAATCTTGATATAAATGGGTTGAAGGTATGAAAGATTTAAAAAAAAATATCAGACAATGTTTACATTTTTTAAAATATAATTTCGTCTTCTACTACCACAACTACTATTGAATATTTAATAATAATAGTAATAAAGTGTAAGCAGTAATATACCCTAGTCATGATAATCTTCCATTGAAAAATTAGGTGCTTACCTTTTGTGAATATGTGAATTCTTAGCACGCTACTAGACGGCAGAGAATCTGAAGCGAAAATTCAGAAAAGAATGGATGCTGTAATATAATGAACAAAGGCATTCCCAAGCAGAATCACATTTGATCTCTTTGTCAGTTCGACATAATTTAATTTTCGAAAATGACAAGAGATCACCAAGGCTCTGAAAGATGTGTTCAAATCTTAACCCTAATACTTTTCATGGAAATGAAACGTCTGAATATGGTGTTAAATTATTGAGTCTGCTGCCTTAATTTTCTTCTGATTCTGCTGGAGGGTGACGAATTGTCTGTCAACACTGGGTAGCCAAAACCTCAAAGCGAAACTATCTAAAAAAAAAATAGTGAGTGACAGCGGAAGGAGCAGGTATCTTGTAGATATCTTATTTTAGGGCTTTCTAAGTTCGTCTACGCTCGAAAATTTCAGCAAATTGTAGGATCTGTCTTGCATCAGGTTTTAAACTATCTTCCTTCCGATCACGAGACAAACAAACTTTCATTGACCTGTTCGCTTGTCTAATATGCGATGAAGTTTTAATTTCTGCTGACTGAAGTGATAATATAAAAGAAAAATGCAAACAGTTTTCTTCAAGGCAATTTATTGAATAGTTAATGAGATGTTCAATTATTATAGTCATGGGCACAGATGTATCCGCAGTTGGAATTGCGATATGGTAATTCGCGCAATTTGCACTTCAACTCTTCGTAACAATTACCTTTTGATCTTCGTGTGGTACGTGTGCACTTTCATCTTTGCAAAAAGAAGAAAAACAAAATGTATTCAATTGAATGAAAGAAATTCTCTCAAGTCAGAAAAAGACATTCCATGGGATCGATTACATCAAAACCTGTTCGTTAGTGTTGAAACCGATTAAGCATATTCACACCTAAGCAATAAAACTGAAAAGGGCAAAGCATGATCACGCTTTTTTGCTTTGTGATCAACCAAGTGTAACATCTCGCTCGGAAACACGAGATATACCTCTTCTTACTCAGTGGCATAATTAAAGTTTTTTTTTTTTTTGCAACGAAGAGATGAGTAAGTTATTTTTACCTCTTTTGTTTTCAATGCATAATTAATAGTATTTTGGGCGGTAAATTTTAGGTTGTGTGATACACGCTTCCATTTTGGTTTCACATAGCAACTTCCATATCAACCTTCGCTGTTTCCCGTATTCTTTTGGAAATAATAACTTGAGCGATGTCTGAATTCAGGTCTTCATCATTGTATTGCCGTCTCAGATGCGGCTACAATGTAATATAATCACTACTTTTAACACTTGGACAAGAAGTCACGAATGTGGTATTATCACATGCATGGTTTATTGAGAGATATTGAGACAGGTTTGAATGATTCAAGATTTCACTTCTTCTTCTTCTTCTTTTACATGTAGCAGAGCTGGTAGTAGAAATAATAGGTTGATTATAATTGGTGTTTGTGCCAATCGTGTTTCCTTCCATTTAAAATTCTACGGTTCAAGAGTAGTTATTCTGAACAAATACTATGTTGTGGTCCCGAAAGAAGAAAAACAGTTGTGGTAAAGATAGATTGCTACACATTCTTTCGAGTAACCAACCTATTAAATGACTTTGACCTTTGACCATAAGAGGTTAAGTTTTTTCGTAAAGGTTAGTTCTTGGACAATAATTGTGATAATTTCATGGAGATTTCAGAATGTTTACCTTTTGTTTTTATGGTTCTTATTTTGTGTATGAATAGACTAATAATGCAACAGTTCACTTATTTTACTGACCAAAGACAGAAACGAACACTATATAGGTCATTGGCGGTAACTTTGGACGAAATTAGTGCAAGGCTAATCGTCTATCGGAAACATGAACCTGCTTTCCGAATATTTTATATCAAATTTTGGCCTTCCGTACGTTAGTGTTGTAAGAGAACTGAATTTCAACTCATTGTGGTACATAGAACTCAAGAAATAATGAGCCTTGTACTAAATTATTGTACAAAGCGAATTTGCATTCATACTGTAGGCAGATCGCCGGAAAAGTAATTTAGAGGCATAAAAGAGGCAAATACTTTTGGTAATACTGTATAATGTTGTTCTTGTCATATGGTATTCAGAATTATAATTTATTGTTCTTTGTCCAGCAATTCCAACACGGTAAATAGTGCATTTAGTTTTCAACCACTGAGAAACCGCAGCGTTCATAAATACGACTGTTGCGTGTTAATTGCAATTAAAGTAACTAGTGGGGAACAAAACTAATACTTCTGTGTAAGCAAGCTTTAAATACTCATAAGTTGGCTCTCACTGCTATGGCATTAACAATTATGATGCCATGAACCTTTTTTATTTATTTATTTTTATTTTTTTTACCACATTGTGATCTTCTGGAAGCTTTTATGGTTTCAGGTTTCAGTTGATGTACCATCTTAAAGTGTGTCGTGAATATCCCGTTAACATTACGTTAATGATAATTCTTCTTTCTTTTAAGACAAATGTGATCAAGTTTGGACACTTATTTGTGGGACTATAAACCTGGTTTTATGTGGCTTCAAAAGTTCTTTGGCTGTGAATGGCTTTATACGATTCGTTGAATTCCTTCACTACAGTACAATACACAATTCATAGTGATCTATTTTCATTATAGATAAAATCAGTAGTATATAGCATTGAATTCGCAATAGAGCAAGCTAAGTCATGGCTTGTTTCTGATTTGGACGAAAGAAATAAGATATATAAAAACTACCTCAATAACTGTGACCCATATCGGAACATATTAATAACAAGGTAAAATACCTTACTATAGAAGAACGGGTGATATACTCACTTCCGATAAAATTTTAATTTTATTTACGTCCTTTAATCATAAATGTTTATAGCGAAATATGTGGATTCTTTTAATCAGATTTATTCAAATTAGTTCGGAGTTTCTGTTTATTAATAACTTTTATGATTTAGGAAAGAGTAGACAATTTCTGGAATGGAGAATTCGGATTCCCAAATAACATTAAATAATGATACTTTTGAATTTTTCTTGCTCTTGCAATTGATAAATGGAATAATAATAATAACCGCCGGCGTTACAGACAGATAAATCCTGAGCCTGCCCTAACGCCATCTGTCCGCGCTTGGTGGAAATAGGTCCACCTCAGTGACAGCGTGGGGTCAACTCTGCGCGCCATCTAGCCACGAACAGGCGTATTAGGGGCTTTCTAGACCAAGTGTCCGTCACGTCTGTATTCACGTGACTCCCCAGTTTGCCTCACGACGCTGGGTGGACGCCGAAAAGTGGGACCCCAGCCGGGAATTGAACCATGGACCACGCGGATATGAGTCCAACGTTCTAACCACTAGACTATGGACCCCCTGATAAATGGAATAAAATTATATAATAAATTTTGAAGTTTTTACAACTAAGTTTTTGTGTGGTCGTCAGCTAAAGTAGAAGCAAAGTCGTGGTTAATAAAAAAGCATGAACTTAATGTTTTCGAAAGGGAAATTACACAACTGTAATATAGACTATTTTTTAGCTTTGGAAGAACATTGTTTTTTCTATTGCGAATTACCTTTCAATTTCCGGTACATTCATTAAGAGAGAAGAAAGAAAAAACAGTGGAAATACAAGAAAGATTTCTTTTTTTGTGTTCGTTTTCGATTGTGTTAAGTGTGTGTGGTCGTAAACATTGTTCTTTGTTACCAGTTAACAGGATTTTTCTTTTATAAAATTGATTATAACTTTTGTTGTAATTGACATTTGCTAATATTCCAGCGTCTGTACGTAATTGAGATTTTTTTTAATATACAAAAAACGGTACGGATGTGTTGTCTGTTCGTTCCAGTTGAGTGATCATCATTGGCCTCACAGTCTTGGGACATATGATCCAACATTTATCTTTCCAAGTAGTTTGAAGAATCATCAGTTTTACTACTGAAGTTGTTAGTGCTAAAGTAGGCAAATTTATAGCAGTTATTTAAGTTTTGATCTTGTGTAATGAACTATTTCAACACTCAGAGTACGGTATCCTGCCATGCATGGCTACTTTTCTGTAATCAACAGTAACTAAAACCCGGGGATACCACGGATTCTGCAAGGATTTTCAGTTTGTTGGGAATGTAAAGCCAAAATTGGACGTATAAGTTGAGTTTTGCAGTGTTTCTGTCGATTTTTAATTGTATTTTTTTTTATGGTAGTGTTATTTATTTGAGAAGTTCGGAAGGCATCTGGAGGAATCGCTTGGTGACCCCCTCAGCATTAGGAAAAACGACAGTTAAACTGACCTGCGTAATTTTGGATTGCATAATTCAAATACACGATGATCGAGTAGATCCTGGAACCGTTATTTTTATCTTCATGTGGTCAAGGGGTTTCCGATATGTCATATTAAATGTAGTGGTAAACCCGTCCTTAGGACTTCTTCACCATTCGACAGAATGCAACAAACCACCGTTGGTTCATCTTGCCCACGAACCTTCGGGTCATAAACCTATAGAAGACCAATCATCATGTTTTCAACTTGGTTACTCCTTTCCTTACCTCAACACTGATCCTTATAACCATTTAGTAAGTGCAGGAACTTTTGAATTACGCATTATCTGTATCCTATTCCGTAACAATGACTTCCGGTATCAGACTATAAGTAAGGAGGAAAGCCGATATACAATTGCAAAACCAATCTGCCTTGCACTTTGATATTCAGTTAATTCACAGGATATTTGCAATATCCCCTTGCACCGATAATTTGAACAGTATTTATATCTATATATTTCTGTGCATTTGTACGTCTGCATTTCATAAAACACAAAGCTGTGTTCCTCCTGACACACAATTGCAATGACCGCATCTGTGTCACTAAGTGACACAGAAAGACTACACTCGATTAATGGTAGACAGCATCGTTTCCTTCTCCGAGTAAGTGACTATCATATTGACAACGGCAATAACATTTAAGTACTTCCTTTCTGTCTCGAAGGCATAAACGGTAATATTCTTGGCATGTAAGCGAACATTAAGCTATCAATTGCACAGAAACAGACATCGTACACAAGGACAGTGTTATGTTGTTTTTATTATTATTATTATTTTTTCTTTGCATCATGGTGTAATAATATATCTATGTACACAGGAAATTACACTTGTCTTCGTTGAAGGTTGTCTCTTTGTTATATCCTCTTCTTTCCGCCTTTCATTATGGAATATTCTCTTGTGTTCCGTCTATATAAATCTATGGTTGTGAAGCTTGGAGTACGACCGTGGCAAATTTACATAAATTGTTTGTTTGAAAATAAGATATTGAGGAAGTATACGGGCAGAAACGGGATGAAATAACTGGAGAATGAAGGAAACTACTTGGTGAAAGTATCCACTGATCGCAGGATTCACCTTTCCTCAGTCATACCAGGCAAATGTCGAGATGGTGTCTAGTAACTAGGCCCTGGCAACATCCTCTGCCGCACCCTATCCCAGCCATAGCCTAAGATGCCTTAAGGGCTTCTAAATTCAATTTCAACATTCAGAATTCACCTGATATTATTCGAATCATGAATCACGAAGGTTAAAATGGGCAGGTCTTGTAGCTCAAATGGGGAAGGAACTAAGAATTCATTATAGTTGGGAAGCCGTAGGGAAAGAGACCGTTTGGAAGATCGAAACGTCATTAGGAGGACAATATTATTAGGTATCTTGTTGAGATAGGTGATGGTGTTTGTGATGAAAATTTGCTTGATCTTACCCAGGACAGAATCCAATGGTAAACGTTGTTATTGCGGCCATGAATGAATATTAATTATGACATCAAACATCGTTATTTGCAATGGATGAATTAATGTTCATTGTACTAAGCGACAAAGTGAATTTTAGCAAGAATTTCGGGAAATGGCATCCACATCTTCTGTCAAAACTTTTTAAAATCAGACGTGCATGTTTGTAATCAGAATAATGTTTATTTGTAAATCTATAGACAAACGAGACGAAATAATACGCCATAATTACATAATTACACATATGGCTTCTCTGTCAATCTCTTCTTCCATTATGTGAACAAGCCTTCGGCAAAATATTGCCTTATTTCTATTGTATGTGTGCAGGTCTTGTACTTCTGTCTGTACTATCTCGTATACCATATTGTAATACAGTACACTTTAAATGCATCTTTAACAGAAACGGTTGCCGAGGCTTAGAGATTTTTGTTGTTGTGGGAGTAGGGTTTGAATCCACGTCGTCTCGGTAATAATCAACTGATCTAGCGAGGACGCGCTACGTTTGTCACCTTTCTTGCTATATATGAAAAAAAGTTTGTTGCGTAAATAGTTAAGCTTGATGTTAAATCAGGTTATATTCTGATCAAAATGAATACAGAATATATATAGAAGTGTTCTCAAAAGCTAGAAGTGTAGAAACTTTCCCTTCAGAAAGACTTGATAATTCCCAACATTGTTTATAAACAATTTTCAAAACTCTTGGTGAAATAATTCACTTTTTTTTTTGGGGGGGGGGTGATGGTAGTACTCTGAGATATTCTTGTGTTTGACATAATCCTCTTTAAATACTATTAAGCCGCAGTACCTCTATATTTAGGGGACTATCGGTTGACTTATTTTGTGCTGCACTGTTCACAGCTTGGATTGTCCTTTTTTTTCGGATGTGTTTTATAGATATTTTTGCCATGAGATGGATCATAGCGGGCCTAAGAGATGGCTGGAGATAAAATACCTCTCGTTTCGGTGTGCTCGTAGCTTTTTTTTCCCTTTTCGGTGTCTGAAAGAGTGAACTGAATGCCGGGCTTTGTGATTACGAGCGTTGCCATAGCGACAAGAGAAGGCTTATTTGGTCATCCACAGCACGTTGTACACACTTGGGTTGTTGGTTGGGTTGGGAGGGAAAAGGGATGAGTTGGTTAGTTGGGTTAGGATAGGATAAAGATAGTTGTCTCTGTTTTCCCAACTTCTGTGTCTTTTCTCTCCCTGCGTGTGAATTCTTTGTGAATTTCTATCACATCGCGCTGCAGTCAATCCTGCATATTCCTCATCCGCAGAACACGAGGGATGAACGGAAGATCCAGAAAGAAGGGATTTCGCTACATAAAAAAGAAGACAACAAAGTTCTTTTGTTGTTTCAAGTTTAGGAGCTGAAGGAAATGAAGGAAATATGCTGAGGTTGTTATGACGAATTCATGCAAATGAGCCTAACGTAATTTTCACTCGCTACTGTCTTTTGTGAAGGGTAGGGTACGGATGATTGTGGGAAAACCTGGCCACAAATTTAAGAGACAACACGTGTAACCATTAAAGCAGAACTAGCAGCCAGTGTGTACACTTCGTTCAGAGTGCAGCAATTAAATGACAAGACTGGTACTCTAATACTTCAAGAATTTGAATTTAATTTGTAATGCCTTTAAGCAACTTTGGCTCTGGTCGCTACTTCAGGAAAGAAGTAATAACAATAATAGCCATTATTGAACAATAGGGGGCGTTAGGAAGTCCAAAGTCAATATCGGAATTCTAAACTCTGAAAAATTGGGAGTTTCCCCGAATTCAGACTTTCCAAAATTTCGGAGTTCATTTTTGCCTCCTATTCTGAAGTCTATGTGAATTTTTGCTGCTTCTTTTCCTCATTACTTTAGGGTAGGATTCTCAACGTGGGAGTCGCGGAGTCCCGCGAGGTGTGTGTGTTTTTTAAATAGCCTCTTGAAGGCTTCAAGACACAGTAAAAGGAGCTCGCAGCATGGAAAAGGTTGAGAAACACTGCTTTAGGGGACTCTTTCTTTAATTTTGTCTAACTTGTGAAATCACTTTTCGTTTTATAATTCGGCTTATCCGGAATTCTGACCACCCGAAATTTCTCTATTTCACAATTTCGATATTTTGATATTGACATTCCAGAATTCAGCATTTACAGTGACATTCAGATTCCGGAAACCACATTTGTGTACCAGAATTCTAAATACATAGTGATCCGAAGTCTACTTTGGTGGATCTTCCAGCATGTGTTCGCCCAGTAATCCCACCAAAGTCTTGACAACACCCCCCAACTTTAAAATTTTTGCTGTAAAAAAAATCGATCGAAACCGTACAAAACTTCACTTACACCCTCCCAATTTTGACTTTACGCTCCGCCAAACTGACAATCCTGGCGGAAACCCTGTGTTCGCAATCAGCAGTACACTGAAGAAGATGATAATTTATGTTTCTTTAAACTGTTCTCTCAAGAAGGCTATAGTTTACAATAGATCTACAGTATAACTGTAGAAATCTTATCGAAGACCTAGAAAATTTAATAACATTTTTGATAGATATGACACATCCGCGTATCGAATTTCGCTCACTTGAAGGTTCTACATGAATACAAGTCTCTACAACAACCATGTTGACTTGAGTCATAGATATCTAAAGGCATCCATCCATGTCCCTTGAGTTCACAGACAGTATCTTCTCTGCTACTCTGGTTGTCGATCTACCAACCTCGTACGTTATATCGTATTCGTAAAGCTGTCTTCCATTAAGTTCTATATGCGTTCGATCGACCATCGCTGTAGGAACTAACTGAGGGTAATAGCCCTTCACGTTTATAGCTAGCGAGACCCTCTTGCAGGAAAATTGATTACCAATAAATAGACCGAGAGGTGGTTACAGACCACTTCACACATATAAAGGCTGTCTCTTTTGGGTGCAAAACAGTGGAGACTCATATGCGCATAGTTAACAAGGCACGGTTTACAAGAAAGAAAGCTTCCTGCGAATGACGTACTTTTTAAATGACAACATTCGAGAGATTAAGAACTTGCATTTGTAACTCTGGCTGCTTAGTGGGTGAAAACTAAATATTGATTATTGGATTAGTAACAACGGTATTTTTCTGCCGAAAGCGACAGGTACTTGAAGGCACGTTATGCTCTCTCTGTTATGCTCAACCGCCTTCAATCTCTTGCTCTTTGCCACTCAAACATAAGTTCAATTGTATCCCTCCGTAAATAATTTCCTCCCCCAATTTCTTTTTTTCTTCATCACTATTAATATTATCTTCAGCATTTACTCATTCCAAATCTTGTGTGTCCAGCTGATCTCCTCCATGTCAACAGTTCGAAAGCATCCAATGTTCTTTCAACACTCGTTCGACGTTTCGACTCCATACAAAACTCCGCTATACTATACTATACTATACAAGACATTGAATCAATCTTTTCCTCAGCAAAGTGTTTTTCTATGGTGTCGTCTTCAAATTTAGTTGAGAAATTATTAATGAAATGTTTCCAAGAGGAAAACAAACAGAAAGCAACCTGCAATCAGAAAGACCAATGTGTACGTAAACATTGATTCATATGAAATACTCAATGAAAAGCCCAAATAAGTGCATAATGTGAGTGCCTAAACGGTCTGATAAGCTTCTAAGGATTGGACCTACAGTTTTTTTTATAAAGTGGGCTGCGGACCACTCCGTTCAAGTGACCCCGGCACACGCACAGAAGGCAAGCGTGTTAACCGCTCGTCTACTCCGAGGTCAGCAAGTGCATACTGTGATAGCATTGAAACAGTGTTCAAAATAAATCTAACCTTGTTCGATTCCGGATATCAGCCATCCTGACTGGTTTTTCCTGGTTTCCCTCGAACACAGCAAACAAATATTATTGTATCTTGTATAAGACCAGGGTAGGTTCCATCCCAAATCCTTCCCCTGGACAAAATCGGGTTCAGTGTCTGGAGATGGTTAAATAACATAAATAAAAAAACATGTCTCGGGCGGGGTTTGAACTTAGTATCACATACTTTATGAATACAAAGCATAGTTTCTCAAATCACACGACCATTGTGCGGCGTAAAAACCCTCTTCCAAAGCGGTTAAGTTTACATACATAACTGTCCTTTGGTACAACACTTTCGCCGTATCCAGAGATGATGTACTTCAACATATTGTCCTGTCCTCAAGCTACAGGTTACCTTCACCACCGTTTACTTTACTGAATGAGCATTTTAAAATGCAAATAAATAATTTTTGCTTCAAGGTCTTTGGTTTATTAACCAAGAATTAAATGAAGTATGTCCATGAAGACCATGACTCTTAGTTATGCAATTAGGCACCTGGTAATACCAAGACATCTTTCTTTTTATTTAGCGAAGACAAGACAAACTAACAGTCAACCTTGAGTAATTATAAAGGACCTTTAATCTATTGTGCACCGGAGTTTTGTGTACTCAAGTCATCATTCCTTGGTTTCTGTAAGAGAGAGAGAAAAAAAAAACCGTCATCGTTTGCACGTGGTTAAAACAAGGATTACAAGAACAAACTTGCCTAATTTAGTTTGTATTGAGAACACGAAACTGCTGCATGCTTTGTCGTTTTAGACAGAAGATGAAGAATTAGAAGAATGTGTTGATCACCTAGACCTTTTTTTTAAGTCGTTGTTGTTATGTAGTACTATTTTTTTTCATCTAGGCTTGATGCTGTCAACATTTTTATTACAAGAATGCTTTCAAAACTACCCGCGGATGACCAATCTTTAACTTTCTTTTGTTTTGTAACTTGTAACAAAAAATATATATATCCTTGGACCTAGAATTTATTAAGCTATATAAAGTTATTTATATGTACACGGATAATCATTAGAGAAATTCCTTTATATGTATATATATATTTCCTTTATGCTCAAGCCTCTTACTACTGAAGAACATTCCGTCGTCACGTTTTGGATACTTAGAAAAAAAATTGCTTGAACAGTGCAGAAGGATGAGGTCAACTTGCTATCCTTGAACTTTTGGAAGAGGGGATATACTTTTTTTTTTTATTAATATTTCTTTACTTTTCATTTCTCTATGAAACTTTCCCACTATACCTTTTTTTTTTACTTGCTTTTTATGTTTAACTGCGAGATATACTGCATAGATTTGTGATGAATACGATACCAGTATGTCGGAGATGAACACACGCAGCAAGCTTAATACGAGTCTAGTTTTTGTTAAATTTCATATTCGTGCATTCGGATGACCGGTGACAGCAAGCCAAAACGACTTCATCAAAACAGAGTTTAAAATAGCAATATAAATTCATTACATATTTCAGGTATACTTGCTTTTTAAAATTGCATTAAAAATAACGAAAGCAGAGGCTTTCTATCTCTAAGCTTAGTTATAATAAGCAAGCTAACACTTTTGTGCGGGACCGCGACTAGGTGTCACGACGACAAGTTATCACGACGACAAGGTGTCACGACGACAAGTTGTACCGCAATGCTTGGTTCACTGGCGTCAAGTTGTATCACTTTCATTTTGGTTCGCTTGCGACAAGGTATCACGACGACAAGTTGACCCACATTCCTGAAGAGGTACAACTTGTCGGGACCGCACCCGACAAGTTATACCACTTT
>JAGDQP010057954.1:0-12646 GCA_022664845.1 Lepisma saccharinum
GAGATGACATCAAACAGGGGTTGGTAGCGCAGAGGCGGAGGCTGGATAACCTGGGTGCGATCTGCGCAATGTGTAGGCATGGGCTACACCTGTAAGTCCAGAACATTGCAAATAGATGTTAATTCAGCCAGGTAATGTTATTTCCGAGATTAGTTTCTAGGCCGAGATACTCCTTCATTCACCAAAATGCATTGCGGAGCCCCCGCTGCAATCGGGACGTAACCTGCATAGGTAATCAATCATGGTTCTCATGTTGATGTCGTAAAGATTAAGTACAAAGGCGTCGGCAAGGGAGGATGGCAAGGGGGCATTTGTCTTTCTGGACTTCATTATAATTTTTGCAACTTTAGGAACGAGGAATATATATTTTCATTTTGTTTTACTGTGGCGAATGGCACCTTTTCCGAAAACAAAAATATTCTTCAATCCGCCCTAATAACTTGCCTCTGTCATGTTACAATGAAAATATCAATAGGGAGCGTATGATTTTCAAATATACAAGTACATATCCTGTCGCCCATGCGAAAACCGCAATTCACAAATCGAATCTGAACAAGGAAAAGAAAAATTTTGATTTATCGAATATTTCGACTTAGCGAGGTTCGACTTATTGAGAGTAGTAATCTGAAACTTCGATCTATAGATCCGGAACTGATGGACGATTCCCTCCTACAGTTAGGGTCCTGCATGTTCGCTTTTCCGTCATATGAAGCACTTTACGAACTAGCAATTATATTCTGCTCAAAATACGGCAGCTCCAGATAATCTCTGATTTTAAGAAACCGGTTACATATCTACTCCAAACAATCACTTTAGTTATTACACACTTGACGACGAAAGTACAATCAACGATAAGAAAAGATGAACGATAGCAGAATTGGAGGGTTTTCGAAAACTTTGGCTCAGGGGGATAATACTAAAATAATTAATTTAAAGATATATTTAAATGGCACCAGAGTAGTCTAATGATTTTTTAACTAATTCTCAACAAGCAGATTTTTTACGCCAAAATCATTAGAAAAATGTCCTAAACAACACCTTAAAAGTTCCCATGAATCCGACTGGAGCGTTAGCCGCCACCTTGGAAAGAGAAGGTATCCAAAATAAGAGATTATAAAATCTCCTTATAAATAGTTCTTGTTTCATAACTCTTGTTCAGTATTATCAAAATTATTTATGAAATTAGAAAGCTTTTAAATATTTGTTTCAATTTTGAAAAGGCAACGAAAAAACTGAATTCCGCCAAAAGGAATGGCAAATACTAAAAAAAGCTAAATACTTTGTATTGTAACACTTGGCTACCGTTTCGTGTTTATAGCCTGAGTTGTTCCGGAGATACTTAAACAATGGTCATGTTTTCCCTTGCTCTGACACGTGACGACTGTTCCTCGGTATTGATATAACTCGTTGTGGTTGTTCTTCTGCAGTCTTTTGTTGATGTGTGAATTGGATAGTTGCCTGTCACTCGATGCACTTGAAGAATGTTACAATAGAACAGTCACCTACTGAATGATTTCACTATTTCATTAAAAAAAAGCAAAATTCCTTTTTTGCCTAGCTGTAACTGGAAGTACCGATCCACATATTCTCGACCAACGTTACGTAGTGAAGTGGGGTGATGAGTCCCATGTTCGGCTGTGATTACCTCCCAAAGTGCCCAGAAATACCAAAGACACAGTGGTACTCAATATGATAGGAGGCTGAGTATACCTCAGAGCTCCAGATATGGGAACACTGAAATAAAAATTCTCCAGTGTTCTGGCCGGGATTTGAGTTACACTTCGCTGAATTACACTTCTTGAAATGTTCTCTCATTCTGGCAACAAGTCTTGCCATTTTCTTTTTACAAGTTTACATTTGGCCTTTACGGTTTTATTATCTTCGGAAGGATTAATTTAATAAAGTGTGTTCTGCTTAAATCGTTTTTTCCTTCCTGTGATAATGAGTCTATAAATGAACAACAAAGGAGCAGAGTACCTAACAAGTTCTACCACCCGACATAAACTCCAAGCACCGTAAAGGAAATGATTATCACATCTACACAGTTGCTCACTACTATCCCTTTCCTCATAAACATCAAAAAAGAGACAGAGCAACGTAATCATAGAAGCAAATACATTCCCATGAAGTTTTTATTTTGCTTCAATTTCTCACAATAAATAAAAGCAAGAATGAACACCTTGTTTCATGTTATTGACAGCAAATTAATATCTGTTTCTAACATTCAACGGATAAAGAACAATTCAAAATAACGCAATTTATGTCTCCACCTGTAGGCTTACCACGCCATAATACTGATTATTTTGGAATCTAGCTTTCACACGGGACAAATTGCATACATTTGACTGGTAAAAACACACCCTTTAAATTTAAATCAATGCTTTAATATAACATTTGCTTCAAAATCAAATCAGAAACTTGTGTATTATATGAAATAAAGGAAAAATTTAAAAATAAGCAAAATGGAATTTGGCAGTTTTTGAAAACACGCTCCTCATTTCTCTTGCACATTGCAAAAGGTTTACAATTCATGCCACATACACCGGCACATAGGAGGGCCGTGTACCCGTGTTTACCCTCCATCCCACAACTGCTTATAAACGGCCTGAGCCTTAGATACCTGAAGGTCTTGAGTAAAATTCAAATTGAAATTAATGTATAACAAGATAAAGTTGTTGGTTGCCTTGTACTCATTTTATTCTCTAATATAAATATCCCGAGCGTTACGATTCTTATCTCATAAAGTCTTTGGGATGCACTTTAGATACGGTACTTCCCCTGGTCTCATAACGGCTGGATCAAAACCTAACCTAACCTAATATTAGTAACGACTTAAAACCAACAATTAAAGCTTTACCAACCCGAGAACGAATCTGATGTAACATAACATTCTATATTCTCACTGATTGAAGGATGCAGAAGAGTATCTAAGGTCCAGTCGCAATGGGATGGGATCTCCGAATTACAATTTATTGTGAACATTAAATGTGTTCGATCAGGTCGGGATTGAAGGGAGATGATGTGGGGAAGAATTCGGAAGGGAATAGTATCAAGGTACTATCCAGACAGCCTGCGTAACTGAAAAAATCTGGAAGAACCTCAGTCAGAATAATTGGAATCGTTCCCAGAACCTTGTATTCCAGCAGTGTACACACGCGTTTCTCACTATGTGCCGTGGATAGAAAGTATTGTGTGGTTTTGACATGCAACTTTATATATGAAGACAAGAATGATATACCGTAACCTGCAAAATTAATTCCTGTGACAAATATTACATCATTACTTCTTGCTTGTATATTTTTTACATACTGCCTATATTCTGTGAATAAATAACATTTTGTCAAATATTTTTCAATTTAGTGCAATCATTTCCGTTGTTTCTTAAATGTATAAATGTTCATCCTGAATAATACCGGTAGTGTCTCTTTTAAAAAATAACTTTAAAAGGCGATATTTTTAAAACACTTCAGGTGGCATCAAAGCTGATTCCATAATATGCTCCTACTAACCCTCGAAAACTTTTTGGACACTATTTTTCATACAGTGTGTTGGAGGAGGGGGTGGTAATACCTCTGATACACGATGTTCTAGGGTAGGTTATATTCCCAATGGGAGTAAGTGATTGTGTTAACGTGATGTGAATAACGAGAAAATCTAACATGACTTTGCGTAACCTATGTCCGTGAAGACCGTAACATTTTGAAAATGGTTATAACGAAAACAAGTGTTAACCTGATTTTCTAACATTTGTCTGCGAATTTCATGAAATGTTGAAAATACAAATGGAACCAAAAGGTAGAAAGTATTGAAATATTTAAAAAAGTTGAAATAAAAAAGGACAAAGATTTCTTTTGTAAAGAAAAAATGGCGCTGGGTGCTCTGCAAGCCAAACGAAGACCAAGGTCCGATTAACTAGTAGTGGGGAATAGTTGGGGAAAGGTCGGCGAGACCTATAAATGACGTCGGTCCCCGACTTGCCGGCATTGGCACGTAATCCCGCCAGCAGACGTCGGCCCCACCTTCGCCGACAAAATGCCGATGACGTCACCTGGCTTGCTGGGTGAGAATCGAATCCAGGCCGCCTGGGTAGCAGCCCGAGAAGCTAGTCTCGATACCAACTACCCACCAGCTTCTCAGCCTTTTGGAACTGATAACAATCGTTCATGGGATTGCAGTGAAAGCGAGAAGGTGAGGCCCGAGTACTTACAACTCAGATATACTAAAATGAGACTCCATTTAAATTTATTTTGAGGCCTTTAGGAAACTATGGCTCAGGCCGTATGAATGATAATGGGATGAATTGGTGGAATGAAGAAAGTGGGAGGAAACGCGAGCACCCCGAGAAAACCCACGCACACGGTGTTTGTCCACTACAAAGCCCACATGGCATGAGCAGGGATCGATTCGACGACCCCGAGCACCAGAGGTGAGCGTTCTACCAATTGAGCCACCGTGGCACGACGTGAGACTCCATGATTTATGGATCTTAGTCAAGCCAGTGGCCGAACCATGAAAGAGCCCATGTCCCCTTGAACGAAACATATTTGAATTTTTATTGCATTATCTCAACAATTCACCGCAGAGAAAACTTCGAATTGTTAGCGTGGAAGATACCGTATTGATATTCCATGATAAAACTTAGCAATAAAAAGGCAAATATGATAAATTTATACTTAAAAAAATCATTTAGCAGAAAAATATCGGAATTCTTCAGACAAGCGCCCTCCTCACGAATACCCTAGATCCTCCCCTGAGTCAACCATTATACACTTTCTACTTATCCTGCCTTTCAGTGAATAAGTTAACTTTCTTTTTATTAACTGGACTCTCATGAACATTGTCCATTTTTTTTTATTAAAATAAGTAACCGAAAGTGGAAACACAATAATAAAACAAGAAGGCAAGCAAAATTAGAGTAAAGATTCTAAAATTCAATTTCGATGTTCCGTGTAATAAAAAAGCACACCTTTCTTGACATTTTAATACTGCGTCATTAAGTATAAATACCAAGTTTAAAACTTTAATATAGAACAATACTATGTACGTAACACAAGAATAGCTTGGTTTTCAATTTTAAAGTTCGCAATGAGGATTAAGCAAAGCTACACGTGGTCTGCTCCTTTTTCCAGACGATTATGCTTCTTCTTAGATGTTGAACTCATAAATACCGAGAGCAAAGTAATCCTTTCACGTTTGCGCGTGATGATAATAATTATGGACTAGATAGAGTTACAGGGTTACCAGATCCAGCTTCAATTCTATTAATCCTGAACAGGTTGACCAACTCACAATGTCGCTACCTTTTCTATTCTCTACACCCAAGCATGAAGCTTCTCTGTGCTTTGATAGCCTGCAGTCTTAAGATGCTGTAGATCATATTTGTATGCCAGATGCGTTCTTCATTTGTATTGTAAAAATAAACATCTTATATTTAAACAAAACAAACCCAATTCTATTATAGTCATATTTATTTTCTTGGTGAATCCTTGTTGCCTGTTATCACTTGAAATTCATGTGTAAAGTGGTGTAGTTAATTGTTTCAACAAAAGCTTTTCAGATAGCAGAGTGTTCAAGACCATACACAGGCTCGATCCAGTCCAAGTAATCAGATATTCTAATGTAAATTCCGGGTATTTTAAAGGCACACCCAGCTCCAGATATGATTACCCCAATTACGCTGTATAAGCAATTAGAATCTAGAAGCACACATTGCAGAGGTTCGCCAGAATCTCCCTGAAACGAAAAGGAAAAGATAATAGATTTAATATTTGTAAGTATTATTAATTTTACATATGTTATTTACATTTAAAGATTTTGTTACTACTCAGATAATAATCTAATCTGGGTTTCAGATAAAAACAACATCAACTAAAAATTTGGTCTCCACAATTGAGTTCTCCAATGTTAAAAGGAACTAAGTCAAAATTACCCATTTTTCGCTTTTCTCCTTGTATCTATTCAAAGGACAATGTTCCATCTACCTATGTTAAAAGGAACTACAATTGACGTTTCAATCATAGCAATTCAATACAAATAGATTTACAGTGCGTGTTGAAACGTACTAAGACATTAACAAAATACAAAGTACCAGTCCATCTTGTTTCGTTAAACTGTTGTTAAGGTTTAAATTTATGTAAAGATTTTTACCAGACGGAAGTCAAACCTGGAACCCCGTGATTCGTGAACAGATGCCTAATGACTCTGACCCCTCGACCACTGCAGTCATTTTCTCTGCTGTTTACGTAGGAGCTCATCGCTATGCAACTGGGGAATGACATTCTTTTTCTCTCTCTCTCTGTAATATCAAACAAACAAAACACACTCATTGAATATATGTAATTGCCACTGTTGCTCGTTTTACAACAACGCGCAGTTACAAAATTTCTTCGGCATATGGAATCTGTTCGAGATATCAACTAGCCACAAAAGAGTTAATTTTGCCTGCCTCGAATTCGTCCTTCATGCTCAATTCGACTAATCTTTACTTCAGAGAATTGATGGGAATCCCTTACTACAGAGAGTGAGTGACCAGAGAATTAATCTGTATCCACAAATAGCTACGCATTTCTTACTGTCTTCGAGGAACTTCCTGCCTTATCGCTAGATGTCTCTGAACTCAATAAGAATTTTCTTGAAAATTCAGCAAAATGTAGTTTTCTGATTGATTTATCATTACATCCTAGCTTAAATATAGTAGTATAAAACCAATCATAAACTGAATCTATCAGGATCTTTAAGAAAATTAGCTATTGAGCTCAGAGACATCTAGTGGCAAAGCAAGAAACTTCTTCGAAGCGAGAAGGAAGTATGTAGTTAGTTTTGGATACAGACTAATTCTCTATATAATTCTCTGTGCACTTACTTCTTTGGAAAATTTCTTGCGTAGTCGACCCGTTCCAACTCAATGAAGACAATTCAAAAATTTACCGCTTAAGTCCGAGATTTTAATAATTATCTTTCTATGAGCTGTTCACGGAAATGTAAGCTGAATTTTTTATTTTCCAGAAAAGAAGATCTAACAAGATCTTCCTTTTGAAAGTTCATTGTTGCTAAATATCTAAACTCAAAACATAGTATTTTTTATTACTTTTAATAAATCATATCTAATAAACATAAAGAAGTCACCTTTTGCCATTAGATAAATGTGTGTGTGTATAGTTTGTGATATCAGAAAATTACTCCCATATAGTTTCTACATGGTGTACAGAAATTCGGACAACTTTGTTTTTTTTTAAAAAAAAAGAAAAGAAAGAAAATTCGGTAATTCTTTTAATCTCTTCCTTAACAAAGTACATACTCTTCTGTAGTGTTCGATTTGTGCAATTTGCAGAGAAGGGGAAACTTTGGTGAGATTTATATTGTACGGTATTTTGGGATTGTCCATATCCTAGGTTAGGTCCATTTTTTAAAGTTTTTTTTACAAAATGGCGTCCCATTATGGAGAACTTTTGAAAAACTTCTAACTTTCTGCTGTTACAGTGATTGGTTGGGATTATAACCCTCCCCGCAAATATGTTCTCTGGTACGGTTTACAAATATATACTACTAAATTTAACAGGAGAGCTGGATATTTGCACCTCAGTCGGGTAAATATCTATGTGTTGAGTATTCTACACAAGAAATAGCTACACAGATAGCACAGAAAACTTGTAGGAAGTTTGGTATTGCAAGTTTGATATTCCGAGGCTGCAAGTTTGATATTCCGAGGCTGCAAATTTGCTACAATCTGGCAGCAAACTTACTAGTTGACGATGCCCGATTTGCTACAAACATTTCGCGCCAAAATTACTACAAACTTTTAGGACAAACTTGCTACAAACCTTGTTTTCAAAAACGTTGGTAGGCCAACATCGAGTCTGTAGCGAGAAAACATTACAATCTGCAGTGCGATTCGAACTCATAACCTTCAGATTTGCTTCTTGTCCGCCACTGTTCTGGGCTCGAATCCCTGCTGGGATATGGGTACTTATAGATGTTAAGAAACTTAACAGGTAATAAAATAGAGACGGGCTGAAGCCATTTGCTAATTAACTGGCTCAAAAATGCAAAGTTAACAGTTTTGTAAAGCAAGGATAACTCCAAACCAGGTGCAATGAAGAAGGTCAAACTTACATTGATTGACCTGTTGTAACATTAAGGATAATACTGGCAGGGTACAATGAAGAAAGAACTCAAACTTACAAAGCAGGCATCCTGAAGACCCTCTGGATCTCAGGCACAAAGCATTGATGTATGAATTCCATTTGGAAGTTCCTTTCCGATTCTATTGCTATAAGACTCATTGAATCTCTGCAGAGGTACATGTTGCACGATTACTTTTTGAAGAATACTGCTTTTTTCACCAACTATGATTGAAAAGAATAGAAGAAAAGAACTAATTAGTACTTGTGTTGATAAACATGTTCCAATAAACAGTAATTCATTTTTGTCATGATTTGATATCTCTGAATAGATAACTTTTCAATAACAAACAACTATACATTTTTGTTGGGCGTACTTTCATTGACAAGTTTAAAACGATGGGCCTAGGAAATACTAGGACCAGAAGTTACGTATGATCTTTTTGCTTTGAAAATGTATAACGGTGTGGGTTCACTTGAATATTTGTCACTCTGCTTGAGGCAGTTGCAACAGCCAAGTATCAATACCAACAGAACGGATTGTATATATCAACAGCAGACAACTTCTTGAAATGAAAAGTTCACTTTCCCCGTCAAAAGACAACTGGTTGGCCCAACGTTGGAAAATAGTGGGCGTAGTTGAAACATCGTTACAAAATGGTTATGTTGAAACAAAATGATTCAGTTATAAAGTTGAGCAAATCATAAATTTTCGTTTGATCAGTTCATTGCAGATTTCAAACGAACTTCAACATTGAATCAACAACTTTGATATGAAGTTGAGAAATGATTGGTTTGAAAAATGGACGAGAAAGCGGGCATCGTCAATATTGGGTAAACCGTTTTAAAACCATACACAACGAAAAATCAACTTTTGCTCTACTATTTTGTGCTACTTGTTCAGTCAATGATTGTGTTTAAACAATTGCTTAAACTCTTTCACTATCTACTGTTTATGAAATCTAATGTAGCAGTTAATTATAACATTGAGTTTAATTAACGCGTTTGGTCTTATTTGCGGAACACAAAATATGAAGCAAAGTTAATAAAAATATAGAAACTTTAATGTGGTTATGTGCAAATCAGACCATCTGTTTGTAGACTATACTGAAATTTAATAAACATCTCAACAAGAGAGCTTTTATCTTTAGTTCAATTCATCATCTAGACGAGATAAGAAACAAATCCTATTAGAAACAAACGTCAAAATGAACCTCTTATGCTAATTCAAATGAAGATATTACTCAGATCATATGTAAAATATGCAAATTGAAACCTCCAAAGGATTAATAAAAGAGGTTCTACCTAGACACGTTGACAAAATCTATAGACACAGGATTTCATTTGCTCCAATAAATCTTTTTTCATTTGCTCCAATCAATGAGTTAAAATACAAAGGTAGTAAATAGCTTACATAAAGGTTATCATAGATACGAGTGATAGGCAGGTTAAGCAAAGAGTGAGTCGTGCTGGAGATTAAAAGAGGATTTTTGAGTCTGTATTGAGTCTCAGGCATATCTCAATCTTCCTTTATAAATGGGTGGAGTAAACATTAAAAGTAATCACAAAATGAAACCTGTCCGCATCCGGTTGCAATTAAAGGTGTTTCAGGACTTCTCTTTCTGTATGTTGACAAGGCGGATACATATTTTCGTTAATAACTACTTTTTCGCTAACCTCAATATTGGCAAATCATGGTAATTTGGAGGAGGTTCATAACCTGGGTGTGGAATTATATCCAGAATTGTTGAATTTATAGATATTACTCCCTCTTCTTCCGTACTGAGGTCATTATCACCAATTCGGACCACAAAATGGGCGATTTCCTGAAAGAAAGAAAAGCAAAATCGATTAATTAATGGAGAAATTGCTACATTATAAAGCATGATATGGAATTTCAATCAATATATTATAAAGAAGGATTGGTTGTTTATTAAAACAAATCAATTTGAGGGCTCTTCGAAACTGCTGATTGATAATACGCGTAGAATATTAGACCAATACTCGCCAATCATCTCTTTTGGGATAACCAAATTTTCTGTGAAATTACAATCAATATACAATTACTTTAAAAAATGAGTTTATTAAAAATACTTTTTACAGTAAGCTAAGAAGGGTATAATATATTATTGAAGTAGCAATTCTTCCTTATTGAACTTGTAGTTCTTATTTACATTTCGCATCGTCAGAGGGCGTGATAGACCTGGAACAATACTCGCTTGTATAAACATTGACATAGAATGTACACATCTTTTACTCTTTCCATGCACTTACCAGAGCTAGCTGTCCTACCATGGAAAAGGTTTGGGATGCAAAGAGTTAAACATTTCGGATTGTGTAAAGGGAGCAAATTGTCTGAACATTTGGATAAGAAATAAACTACATTTTACTGTTTATTTGATAATTAATATGAAGATATTTATAGCAAACGATCTTTCTATTTTAAACGTTCATTCGAATGAATGAGCTTTTATATGAAACATTTAGACATAAGAACACAGTCCTTATCTCTTGCAGATACCTTGCACATTTGTAGTATGTAGTCTCTGGTACAAAACAATGTCTTTCACTTTGTACCGAGATCATTGGTCAGTAACTAACTGTCAGGTTTGTTTGAGTCTAAAGTCACTGATTTTAACTAAGATATTACTGTTCACTTTGGTAACGAAACGAATACTTGAGCACTAGTTATTTGTAAGAAATCTGAGTGGTGACTGGCGTCTCGAGTTAATGTTCGTACTCGCTTTATTATCTTCGAATTTTGTGTCCTTCTCACGATGAGCTATAGATGCTAATGGGCTCTAGTAAATATTCATAATTTTGTTATGCTGTAACTCAGAAAGTCCTTGAGTTTCCAGAGATAGATAGAAAGGAAATTACAAAATAGGAAAGTAGTAACACTGAATCTTCTCATGAAGCAAAGGCTTACCTGGGATGTGATCCAAGGTTTTCTTTGGATTTCATTGTTTCTGTCAACAATTTGGAATGTCAAAATCCTTGACTGTTTCCTCTGTGACTCTATTACATAATTGATTTTTAAATCCTAATAACATCCTTTGGTAGATTCTTCTGGGAGCCTCTTTTAACCTTGGTAGCGAAGCTTCCTACTTCTCTTGTGCACGTGCTATTATGATGTTTTTAAATTGCTGTAATATTACATACGTCGTTTAAGAAAAGGATTATCTTTAAGATGAGCTTACTATCCTATTATTGAATAAAATTCCTTTAACATTATGTCTATTTACCTTGCAGAATAAGCTAAAATTATCTTTTAAATTATTTACAAATTTAACTGGTTTAATACCTGTTGCTAATGACACTCGTAAATATACAATATGAGATTATTAAATTAGTGATGAGTTGTAATTGTTAAATTTACAAAGATTAAAATTACACTGATAACATTATACCGACGAATTCGAAACTTTATTTCCTTCATTAGTATGGTGTGATGAACCATTACATAATGAAGTATTCAATATGCTTTGCAAATGCTAAATTAACGATACTCCGATAACATTTTGTATTGATATTTTGTAAATGTAACATATTCTATTAACATGATGTTATTAATCATAATACTTAGCATTATTTGTTGACATGATACTGAAAAGTTAATTACTTCAGCATTGAGTGTTGAAATACAGTAGTGAAAAGTTTCAAATTCCATTAAAATATGGTAATTTAAGTTATTAAATTCGGTCATGTTTATTGGAATATGGTACCGAAATAAATCAAACATTGTGCTTTGAGGTAAATTCAACAGGTTATTTTGAAATATGTTTGCGAAATTTATTAATTCATGATTGTTAATCAAAACATGACAGTGAAAGTTGGTAGATTCGTCCATGTTTATTCATATGTGTTAGTGTAACTTGTGAGTAAGTACAACGTAGTCAGCAAAAGTTAGTAAGTATAACATTGTCCACTGGAATATTCATGGAAGTTAGTAAAATCGACATTATCCATTGAAAAATAAATATGGTAACGAATGCTATTAAACTCAGCAGTGTCTATTGAAGAAAATAGTAATGGAAGTTTAAATAAGGATTTAAGTCTACTCTTAACTTGTAATAAGCATTTTATATTACTATTTGTATCCAATGGGTGTTACAATCGCTGACTTCTTCATCGCACTTTTATAATAGTAGCTTCTGTTAATACTCACTCAAAATCATAACATAATGGTAGATGTTCAAAGGGCTTTAGTATTGAGAATGGCTAAATATTGCTACAGATAGTTAAATTTGTCTTGCAGGATACTAAATATTGCTTCAAAGTGTGTATGCATAAGTTATAAAAGAGTACAGTTATATGTAACACTACCTGCGGCAGGAGGAATGTCAATTAGGAACATGAATGCGCGCTCAGAAGGGTGTAGAAAGTAATAACTAAGAGATAGAAATTACGTTGACTAAGTCCTTTCCTTGTCAGGCTATAAACACGAAACAGAAGCCATTTTAAAGACCCAATTTGATATGGTATCCAGGGAAAGGACTTAGTCATGATAGCCAATGTATGTCTGC
>JAGDQP010057955.1:0-12645 GCA_022664845.1 Lepisma saccharinum
CGGCGACTTCATGCGACAGCTGACAGGTCCACTTTAAAGTCATACAACAAATACACATGAACAAGCTGCTTCGATACCTCCATTTCCCTTTTACACTGGACGAGGTATGACTGCTGTGTGTGAACACCGTGCCTGTATTACTGAAGATCTATGGTTTGAGTAAATCCCAATCTCTCGTGTGTTATTTCGTTTCCTATCTGTGAGCGCATTATTAATGCAACGTCGAAAACGGCAAAGAAATTTGGTTGCCTTGAAGTTGCATTTACATCAGTATTATATCATACTATTTGATGTAGGCTTCAACTAGAATGCCTGTAAGCATATCTCAATTTCATCACCCAATATTATGCGATTTCACAAATACAATAAGGCATGATATTTGTTCTCTACAATGATTCGTAGGTTCATCCATCACAAAGATGCAACATTCCTTCTCGACGTCTGCGACGAAGCATCATCAATGAAAGAAAAACTAAAGTAACAAATCAAGTTCGATTTTCATTTGTTTCATTGAAAAACGCAAAGCATAAAGGAATGTAATTCTATGCCTCGTAAGAAGGGTATGGATTGATGGAACTGTTTATCCTCCAATGTTCAAATATGTACCTTTTCTGGAGGAAATATCCTTAAATGATTATGTCATTATCTACACAGTTTCAAAGCTACCGCTTATTCGGAATGCAATTTCATTCCTCTACAAAACATGTAGTCCGTTTTTTTTATCTTTTCCGATTTATCTAATATCATTCTGTCTAATCAATTTCCCTGCAATACAAAATAGTTTTAGTAATATTCCAACAGTCGCAAGCAGATACAGACATATCCTACGATAATGTCAAGTATACCCCACCTAATGCAATTATTATACTCTTTTGTACCCTGCTAACACTGTTTGTTTCTAGTATAGCGTTTAGATGGTAGTGTCAATTACTGATATTATTGATAATGTTACTCAGTTCTAAAATGTGAGTACCGTTTTTTGTGCTATCGGAAGTATTTCTTTCAAATTATGATTCTTTTATACTCTCAAATTGAAATTGTGTTTGTTTTCGTTAATACTATATATATATAATTTTTTTTGGAAAATATATTTTTGTCCATTAATAATTTCTAATCATTTGATTGTTTTTTCTCTTTGTTTTGTTTCAAGTGTTGAATTTCTTTTCGAGATGATATTTAAATAACATAAAGTTATGCTCCAAAATAAGGCATTTACAGCCCCTGGTAAGTGTAAATAGAAAAACTTCAGATCTGTATTTTTCTCTTATTGTAGGTTGTTTTGAGTATATACATATGACTCTTTATATTGAAAAAGGAAGATATTGTAACTGCAAGAAATATAATTCTGAAATATAACCTGTGGAGGAAACTTATCTTCAGTATGTTTCATTACTATTGATATTAAATAAAATTATTTTTGTAAAAGAGCCGTTCACTTATTTATACAAATAAACAAACAGGCTATATTCCTCAAATATTTTAACTATATCAATACCCAAAACTAAATTCTGTATTTGTAACTTATCTTTAGAATAAAAGAAAATCTCAATACTAATACTAAGCAATCAATATACATACTCATTAATATACTTTAAATAATTCTAAACGCGTTTAATTTTAAAAGGAGATCATTGGATATTGTTTCCCGGGTAGTGAAGTTAAACTATGTTCACAAGGTCAAAACGCTTCTCATGTTTTCTCCACAGAAACGTCTAGAAATGTAGCTACTACCTAAGTCGCTGTGTGTTTTTCTTAGCCAACGGCTAACTGGTCACGGATCTTTGAGACCCGTGGTCTGCCTGAACGTGTTTCTATGTGAGGGTCTTCATTTGTATGTGTGTGTGTGAGCGAGAGGATGTGAGAGGGAGAAAGAAATAAAATGAAGAGGGGAAACATCTCTACGATCTCGTTTTCTTGAATTGAAACTTCTGAAGATAGCAACGTCTTCTTTCTCCCCTATTAGGAAGGACCTAAAGATGGACTCTTTCTACGTCAACCAGTACGAAAAGGACGCAGGTGATCCGGAAAGAACGGGCTATAAAGTTCTTCGTTGGATGAAAATGTTCGATGTCAATAGCCTTCTCCTTATGTACGTAGGTAGATAATGAGAGGCTTGGAAGAGTCATCAACGTGATACTCTTCTAGAGCAACAGGTTCTTCTACACCTTCTTGTCCCCATTTACCTAAACTTATTTCACCCTTTCCCTCTTCACTCGGTCGTGATACTACGTCTCGCATAGCTTTTCGCGCCTTCTTCTAGTGTTGAGGAACATTGTTGCACACAACATGCATTCTTAGTGAAGGCAACATCCATTTCCAACATTCCGTGACAGGGAAATGTTCTAGATTTATGTTGTAAAGATAGACACGTAATCGACTGAAGTGTACCACAAACATCTGTACTGGGGAACTTTTTTTTTTCGTTTTAAAGGACTAATCTTATTTCAAGATTTCCAACCATAAGAATTTACGCTATATAGTAATGAAAACTTTACCTTCAAAGCTCTTTCAGAATATGTTAAATTAAACACAGAATGTTTAATTATACCATTGACGATGGTGTTCAATTAAACTTGTGATACAATTATACAAAATTATTTCACTTTATATAGCTTTGTAAACCTTAATTTCAAATTTTAATAATTTATATTCATTTAAGATATTAGAGATTTTAGACTTCCCAATGCATAAAACAAGGTAGTTAGGTAGTGATCACAAATAATAATAATAATAATAATAATAATAATAATAATAATAATAATAATAATAATAATAATAATAATAATGTGTCCTCAAAATATGTTTGCCGAAAATAATAAATTTCTCAAGTGGATTAGTAATAAAGTGTTTAGAAACATCTCAAGATATCTAGTTTATGTAGTTGATTGAGCTTTTCATTTCTGACTATAATATCCTACCATGTCCTCCATTTTCTATAAATTTATATAAATTGTATAACCATGCATCAGAATTGTTTCTCTTAATTGTTAGCTCTAGTACTCCAATTTATTGCACGTAGAGAGCACAGATTCCTGTGACGCCTTACGGAAATATGATAAAATATTTGTGATATATATGTGACAGCCATTTTTATCCAGAATGATCGGAATCACCCGCCTTTACTCTATATATCTGGGAGACAACATCCCTCGACGAGCGTTTTTCTAAAGGAGAGTAACTTCAAGGTAGGGACCAAAGCTCGTGTACAGGTAAACCACTTACATTCACCTTGTAAAACTGAGGTAATTGCTGGAGTAACCAGGTCAGTAAAGCCGGCAGTAATACTGCAACTTATGTGGCTCTCCAGTTAAGATATAATTTCTGCCACCGTAGTCACTTATTTACAGGGGCTGCTTTTGGTTTAAACAATGAGATATTTAAAAATACAGCACAAAAATTCTCAAAAGATTATCAACTAACTTAAGTGAGATGATCGATTTAGGAACATACGGAGACTCACGAAAGTTCCATGGATATCTACTATTTTTTTATTATTCCATAGGTGTTGCAGCTTTCACTACTAAAATCGGCAATTTCTTTTTGTTTCAGTCTTGCATGATTATTCTTATACAAACTATCATATATATTGGCACCAATTAAATACTAAAGGGAAGTAAACTATTTGCAAGTACACCATGCTTAATTAACATTGAATGGTACAAGAATTGAAAATCACATTTCTAGAAGCAGAACAGTAAAGTGACGTAGATAAATATTTTAGAAAGAGAAACAGGGAGACATGCAAGTATACTGGTTTGCAGCTACCCTAAACAAGGCTTTACCAACAAATATCTTCAGAAAGTTCACCCTTCACATTGTCTAATTTCATTTGCATATCTTTGTCAATTCCATGCTTATTACCAAAGTTTTTTGGAGAAAATAATCCATTGTTTGCCTTTCCAAGACTCTCCTCTGAGCCTTTCTGTTAAAGAAAAAAAAATGTAGAGAATATTTTATCGGAACTGCTTTTAATATCACAGCAGACATCAGGAAGCCTTGCCAGAAGAAAGTGAAAGAAAACAGGGAAAGCAGGGATAAACTGAAGGGTTTATAAGTCTTGCGTGGAGGTGGGATGTGCCTCGAGGGACTCTGCTTTATTAGTTTGAAGTTCTTCTCAAAGGAGTTCATGAATTTTCAATGGAAACAAGGCAGGACACTAAATTATGTGATTTCCAACTTCTTGAAAGGAGTAAACTGTAGAAGAGTAAGATAGAAGACCTTGAGTAGCACAGGCCCTGCATCCTCCGGCATAATTCTATCAGGTTCATTAGGAGTTAACGTAAGAAATATGTATTTAAAAATATCCACTTGTCCGGAGATGCACGCTATGAATTTTTCATAACCCTTCTGATAGTTCCCGAAAGGCACACTTTCCTTTATGTAAGTGTGCGAAAGAGATCATTTTTTTTATTTTCTACTATACCTGCTTCTCACTTACTGTTTTTTTCTCCTTCCAACTCTCATTATTCAATGATCCTCTCGTTCTAGCTGAAATTTCATAAAATATTTTAAGTTTTTAAATGGTATAATCACCAATAAAATTTACTTCCTCTTCTTTATTACAACCAGAAGAAAAGTAGTGACCAGTGAATGTTATTTCCTCATAGTTTTTCTTCTCCAACAATTATTTGTTGAAATTCTTCCTTTGAAATTCCATAATATTGCATTGGGAACCGTTCATTCTCTTGTGGGAAGAACTTGGTTCTATTGGGCGTTGTATGGTTAGAAAAACATCTTTCAATACTACTTTGTTGGCTATATGGTTAAAATTCACCAATTTGAGTACCTATACAATATTCCTCAAAATTTTAGGTTAACGAGGACATATTGGTCTACTTCTGGCTTAATAAAATCTAGATACAAAGGCGAGGATGTAAGAATGTAATGCAAAAACGTCTCTAACGGATAAAGAGCGGATTTTGATGACTTCAATGTAAAATGCTATATAAATATGTAGAAAAATATTATACTAAATATGCAGCATGAACTAAATAGTTTATATCAAATTACTCGGCGTATTTAAGATCTATTAAAGGCGTGCTTCATTCTAATTGTAAGAGTGTACTTAAATTTTACGATAAATAAAATCATTACATTCTTAAAAAAAAACAAAAAAAACACACATTTTAACAATTTTGAAAGTCTGTCTTATGGAGTAAACATTTCCACAGGTTGTTCTAAATCAATACTGAATTCTTTGCTTGTGTTGGAAATGTAACAATGACACTAACCGTTACAATGTAACGTCATTACATTTGATATACATGTATACTGAAAAGATGTACTAGAAATGGGAGATTGGTCATATACTTGACTTTCATGTTGTTTTTTTTAAATTTTAAACATGATGATCCTGAAGTCCCTTTCCAGAAAATTCCAAGGCATATTATTCCGAGATGGCGATGTACCTCTAACACTACCAACAGGAACTGTTCAAACTTGCACTGGTCAATTGCTTTCACCTCACTGACAGCTTTTCTAGTGATTAAGGTCTAAAAAGTAGGTTAGAAGTATGTATCTATCTATCTACTGTATCTATGCTTTTGTGTGCGTGTCTAGTTTCATCATAGTGTTATTTCGTGAATGATACAGTATCTCTTTAGGCGTAAATTATGTCAATGGATAATACCATAAACATAGAATAAGACGCCTGACCTATTTTGAATCTTCGCTTGTTCAACCACGCTTGGGGAAGATGAAAATACCAGTTTGAAGTCTCATGTCTGAAGAGCAAAACAATAAAAGATTTTCTGATCACACTTTCTCAGTTTCTAATAAACCTGACAACGAACATATCTTTGAGAATACACAAAACATTATTCTAAAATGGTCGAGGATAAACAAATTCGCAAGATATTTCAGTTGACTTATGGTTATTCTACCGTGGAACGAAAAACAACGATTACTATGATTGGTTCTTATTAAGTTCTCGCACCTCACATGAATCGGATAATGCGTTCGTATGGTGAAAGTCAAGGCAATCCCCATTATCAGTGGGGATATTATTTTAGCGTTTTTTTTTTCAAACCGTGTGGTATAAAAATAAATTTGGTTCGTACGGCAATGCTTACAGAAATTGATACTAAAATTAAATCTGTACAGTTCCTGAGTTATAAATTATGATCACAGCAGTTGAACCTCACGGAATTCTCTATTTATACAGAAACTGACTATGGCCTAGTAGTAGTATACACATAGAGTAGTAGTAGACAGTATTTTAAATAACTACCGTCTACAAGTAGAACACCCAGCTTGTGACCGACGTAGAGACCCTGGTTCAGATTTATATCACAGAATTCTATCTGCATTTCGTTAATTTACTTATAAAATAAAACTAGAATTTTATTTCCGGACTCACGTTTCTGATAACATTCAATCTCTTCCAGTTTTTTCTAGGTAAAAGCACATAGGGAAAGTAGTACTATCATAGTGCCTATACAGAAACACATGCACACTTCGTGAAATTATTGAATAACACAAAAAAATCAAGATGAGATGAGGGTAGTTATGTTTCGCTATTACCGTTTTCAATCGCCTTTACGTATTTCTCACCTCCTTCCTTTTCCCCAAAATATAAGAGTTTTTGGTGTCAAACGTGAGAACAATGGAAATTTATTTCAAATAATATTGTAATGAAACTTTGCAGTGTTTTATTGTATCCATAATACCGTGTGTGCAAAAAATCTCGTTGGTCAGAAGAAACTCATAATAGACGAATATTTATCTTTGTATACTCTGCAATATTTTGAGCCCAAAATACATAATAGAATTGTTAGCTTCAATAGGGTTTTCATTAAAATTGTATAATCAGTATGAACAATTCTCCTTAGGTAATATGTTCCCTTCGTAGAAATGAAAATGGCCTTCAGTAGTGAAATATACTAACCATGAAGTAACAGTTGAATATAGATCAATTTGATGTAGCAACATAATCACATTCAATCAAATCCAAAAATAAGGCATAAGTGTTGTTACTTAAAATTAAGTTAAATTGATTGCTAGCGTTACCAGTAATATGTTAAACGTAAATCATTAATGGTCTATATTTAGGGGCACAGATATGATTGAGCACAACTAAATGTAATTTGTTCGAAAAATAGCGGAAATGTTTTCTTGAAATTCATCATAACGTTTTCTGACGAAACCAGCTGTGTTACTTAAATATTGTACTAAGGGAACGAGTATACATCCAAAAGTGTACATTCTTCAATACTGAATGCAAGAAATAAGTCATTCTTTTCATAACAACTTTGCATTAAGCAAGATAGCTCTACTCGGTGGTCCAGAGATATTATTTGGGATAACTATTTACTTAAAATGGTGAAATGCAACACTTGGTAAGGCATTTTGTATCGAATCAATAAAAAATTGGATACATTCGAGTCAGGGATTAGTCACGTGTGGATTATACAAGACAACAACATTAAAGGAAAGTCAATCATATTAGATAAACTTGTAAACAGAAGTCTATCGAAATCGAAGTATTTAAATCCATGTTGTTCCCTTGACCAAAACTTCATATCTCTAATGATCGATAAAAAAAGGTAAATACGCTCAGAAATCAAGAAGAAAGCATGGAAACGTCATCTGAATACTAAGCTATACAGAAAAAAATACGGATAAACTTAGAACGTAAGTAGAATTAAATAAAAGTAAATTATCTGCAATGTAAAAGACTTGATTAAGTTGCCAACTGCAGTAAGTTTGAAGTATCAAAAGAAGCTCTGTTAATTTATAAAACATATCTTATAACTTATAAACAGCCAGTTTCGAGTTATATATTTCGTGTTATTACACGGAAATTACAATATTCATTTAGATTTCTAACTAACGGGTGATCCATATTAGCAAGAGATCATTTTCTGTACTCAATACAGTGTATACAAATGAAACAGTCATATTTACAGAAGCTGATATTTTTAGATAAGAGTCTATAAATTTTGAGAAGTAGCACTTTCCGTGAGCTTTCGAATAGAATAGATATCCAATTTCTTTCCATAGGCTTATCTTTGACTGGAGAGACTGAGGCTAATTCTTGACAACCCTCAACGAAGTAGATGTTCCATGCAGTTTAAAACATGGGGATCTTTTAATTGCCAATTTGCAGGGCGTACATAACCTTCACCAAAACACCACTGACTCTAGACACGGTTTGTTGAATGATAATTAATCATATAATAGTTCTAAGTATATTGATCTTTCATTAAGATATAAAGATGCAATGATCTTTATATATAAAGATCATTTTTCTACCAAGTTACTCATGAATCGTTATGCAATGTTCAAAAGAAATCCCACATTTCAATTGCTTAAGACGGAAAGGTAGGAATGAAAATTGTTTTGTGTGATATTTCCTTCGTATAACCACAACAATATACAACTCTAATAAAAATAACATTTGAACATCATCATCACGAAGGAAAAATACATGTTAGCAAACAAACACATTTCACGGAAGCTATTTTTCTCTTTGGAGGAGAATAAATGTATAGTTTTCCAAAAGGAGTTTGAATAAAAGCTCCAGATGATGCTATGTCATATAATTTTTTAAAATAAAATGGAAGAGAAGGAAGAAGAAATAGGAAAAATCTGGACGAGTGAACGTTACTGTTTTTTGATGTTCAAAATGTCGTGTTTTTTTTTTTCTTTTATTATTTTGCCAAGTGTCACTCTAGTCGCTCAATGCAAGCAGCAGACGCCATCAGAAAAAACGAAACCAAGAATATATAAAAAAAAAGCAAAAAACGAAACGGTGAAAAAGAGGAAGATAGGAAAACATGTCGTAAAACGCAGACGGTGCCTGGAGAGGTCATCCCACAGTTTTCGAGAAAAGTGTCTACCAGAATATCGTCCTGGTAAAAAGGGTGAGAGAACATTTGATGGTCCGTCTCACACTTTCTTTGTCTAGTTTTTTTCCCCTAAAGGTGTGGAGGGGGAAAGCTCGGGGTAAACTGAAAAAGGGTACCAAAAGAAATGAGTGAGAGGAAAAAGCGATTTAAATGTGGATGTAATTCGAATATGCCTTTTTCCACAGTTCATTCCTGAAGCTTTCTGTGCAAGAGTTTAAAAAAAAAGCCATAGTTGAGAGTGAGAATGGTCTCATCCGTTGTGCAAGTAAGTACTCGTACACCAACCCAACCATTCCTTTTGCCCAATCACCACCTGCTGTGCGCGCAGAATCAGGAGCAATCGTTTTCCCCTGTCCTTTTTTCAGCTCTTTCTATCTTGATGCAACGTAGCGTCAACACAAAAGCGTTAGAATGGTAGATAAACTTTGCAGTCGCTTTATGGGCCACACAGGCATTCGCTCGATTCCTCTTCTCACTTGCCACTCTCCAAAAGGCACCATCCCCTTCACTACTACCTACACTTCTATAATCCACTATCAGCATGCATACTTGTGCCTAAGGGATGCTCTGGTACCAATAGCCATTGTGCATTGGAGACTTTCTTCCATATCTTCATCTTCAGACAAATGAAAAGAACGTAGTTCATGTACAGTTACTTTCAAAATCTGGACATTTTCCAGTCCTAACTTAAGTTAAATCAGAAGTAAAACATTAAAAGCATTTGAACTAGAGCCTATAAACCTCAAAGTGTTTAACATACATAATACTTTAAAAAATTAACAATGACAATAGCGATTTAACCTATCTAGATTCCCTCGAACACTAGGTTTTTGTCAACGTTACTTGGATTCGTGAAAATTTATCTGTTAAATTCTTCTTCTGACATCTTATAAGGAAGTGTTGAATGGACATTTCCGATTTCACCATCCTTATATATTTTACAGTTTGTTTGTGTACATCGGATTAAATAATATATAATGTTTTTTGACATTTCAGTGCTGCAGTTTTCCGTTACGTAGAAATTTATTTATTCAATTACATGTATTCACCCATAACGGAGTGTATACTCTAATAACAATGGGTATAACATGTATTAAAAATAATATAGATATACAAAAATATAAACTCAGTATTACAGGAATAAAATATTAGACACAAACACAATACAAATCGACATCACACTATTGGACACAAATACAATACTACATCAAGAAAAAGAGTAGTGAAACAATGAATACATACTAAAGGCAAATACTTCCATTTCATTATTTTGTACAATCACGTGATATAACTAATGCGCACAAACTGGTATTACTGACAACTTATATTAACTTCAGAAAACAGTGATGCTCTTCTACCTCATTAAAAACAGAAAACAATTTTCTCAGTCTATACATAATTTTCTTTCAAATAAAGCAGAATAATTTTCTTAAATTTATTGTAATTCATAGTGAAATCAATTTCATAGTTCTTTTCTACTAACAAGTAGTGTTCATAACATATCTTTATTATTGGTGAGTTTCTATGTAAATTGTTTTTGCAATTCTGTATGTAAAACGATTGTGTTTTCCTTAGACTTACTTTTTTTACATTAAAGCTTAAGTCTTGGAGCAAACGTGGACAATCGACTCTAAAATATATTAACTTATACAAAAACGTCTGCATAAACAAAAACTTCCTGCTGTTTAAACAAGAAATATCGAACTCAGCCTGTAAACTATTGTAAGATGGTATTTCCTTATATGCTGATCTTCTATATTTTTTTATAAAACAAATACTTCAAGAATTTGCTTTAAACCCTTTCAATACTTCTTATATATGTTATATATAATTGGGAAACAATACTATATTATTGTATTCAAGTTTACTCCTTACGAATGCATTAAACATTAAGATTGCAGCATCGATACTATTAAACTCTTTTGTATTGTATTTTTTGATGAGACAAAAATATAACTTTTTATCAAAAATTATTCCTAACTATTTAATTTCGTTTTTGCTTATTAAATTGTCTCCATTTATTTTATAATTGTAACTTTGGGTACATTACTTTCTAGAAGAGGTTATAGTAAAGCACTTATTCAGATTAAAAGGTAAATTATTAGATACGCTCCAACAATTATAGATATTTTTTTGCAATAACATTTTATCGTACTCATTCTCTATTGATTTATATAACTTAAGGTCATCAGCGAAACAATTAGTATATCTAAGTGCATCAGGCAAGTAATTAATATAAAATATAAAGAGTAAAGGTCCTAATTTCGATCCCTGTGGCACTCCTGAGTTAGAATTACAGAGAAAAGAATTCTCATGTTTATAGACAACATAGTACTCTCTATCAGATAAATGCGATAATATAAGTTTAAGTAAATTATTAGGTAACCCAAAACTAGACAACTTAATGATTAATATACCGTGATCAATCTTGTCGAACAGTTTGGCAAAGTCAAAATATACAGCTTCAATCTTCCGTTTTATCTTTAGCTATTGCATCCGTTACATCTTGCTTATAAAAGACCAAATTAGACATTGTTCATTTCCCTCGAATAAAACTATATTGAAATGAAGATAAATAAGGTTGAATATGATTGAATATTTCATTATACAGTAAATGTTCAAAGATTTTAGCAGGAGAGCTAATTAGGGAAATATGTCTATAATTGGAAATTTCACTTTCACTTCCAGATTTGAATATAGGACAAACCTTTCCTCTCTTCCAATTGGTTGGAAACTTATTAGTACCTACGTTATTATCAAGTTGAAAATAATGGTTTAACTAATAATTCATAACACGCATTAGAATCATATGGCGGTATCTCATCGAGTCCGCTAGCCTTTTTGGTTTTCGAAAATTTGGTATAAAGGTGTACCATCATGAGTAAATTACAACAAATTAGTCAAACCTCCTCTATGGGGGCAAATCTGCACCATGGGAGCGCAGTCCCCGGAGAGTCTGGAGTTTGGCGCGAGATACCAAGGCTCATGATGTTCGAGTCTTAGCGTTGTTGGTAGTGTGCATGGTGGGTATTAGGGCCCCCACTAGCCTTATGACTTGAAGTTAATCAACCTTACCACCTCTCGCCAACTTCCAGTTCTCCTATTATATGCTGTCGCCAAGGAACTTGGCCCATCCATCCTCCATTTCGCCAGTTTTTAGGGCTGACGAAGTTGGCTAAATGTTTTGTACCTCTGGTGCTTTTGCTCGGATTATTTTTTTAGCAAAATGAGTACGTCATCTATTGTGGTAAAATGTAATGAAATGGAAGAGAAATATAACTACCCAGATAGCAGAGTAAGCTTAAATCAAACTTGTGTCAAGCATGCGATATCAAGAGTACAAACTTGATTTAATCTTGTGAATGTAAGGCTGTAAGCTTTGTTTAAGCTTAACTGAAGCTTACTAGTTGGCATTTTACAAGCTTGCTCTAATCTTGTCACATAAGCTTACTCAAAGCTTGCCATACAAGCTTACTGTAAGCTTGTCATTGCAAGGCTGTAAGCTTTGTTTAAGCTGACGTACAACTTACTAGTTGGCACTTGCCAAGCTTGCTCTAAGCTTGCCACATAAGCTTGCAATTTAAGTTTACTCTAAGCTTGCTACACAACCTGACATTAAACTTTTCATGATAAGCTGCATCTATGACCTTGTTGTTGACCTTGCACTAAGCTTGCCATATCAAGTTGTCACAATAACCGTGAAACAAAGAAACATTTCCAAGATGACACCATCGGGATTCGAACTCGGGTCTGCTGTTCGGCTTATTTTGATCGTTTTTCTGCCTTCTCCAATTAT
>JAGDQP010057956.1:0-12645 GCA_022664845.1 Lepisma saccharinum
TATATGATGTGCGGGTATTTTAAAACTGACGAAAACTTAATTTATTTCTTTTTTCAAAAATCGTTCCGGATGAAAGAGATTTAACTGTATAATGATTTAAAGCAAGAAATGACGTACAAATTTTTAAACATTATATTAAAAGAGCAAAAGTAACTTTATGTTTCGCCTTCGTAAGATTTCTCTGTGTTCAACTATGAGTTGGCACTCTTCGATATTGCTTGAAAAATTCTTTAAAATTTTAAAACGTAACCTTTCAATCGCTTTTAATAATTTTGTCAATAAGTTTTATTCTTCTCAACACTAGTTTCTCATCCTATTGGGCGTAAAACAGCAGGTTAAACGAATAGAAGACACCCGACTACTTTCTAATAGTAATTTGTTCAAAGGAGGGCCTGTTGTACAAAGATGTCGAGGCTCTCTCGACACTGATGGTACCTTTACTCATGAGGGACAGCGTTAAAGTCACTGTAGTTCAGGATTTCGTCGTCAGGTGTCTCTACTGAAAGTGGGGTACAAGAGAGGAAATGTCTGTGTCACGTAAGAAGGATACATCCTTCACAAATGCAAAGACATTATGTAAAGTTTAATATGAAGTTTTGCTTAGTCAGAGTTTGTTACTACTAGCTAATGAGAAACATTATATTTTGGTAATCTTAAAAAAAAAGATCACTTTACTAGAATCATTGCTAACTATAGTATTCGATACCACTGCAGTTTACGGCAGAGGTTGTAAACACATCAGGTCCAGTGACGACTTCGAATAGGGGTGTATGTTGCGGCAAGATGGCCTTGCCTGTGATGGATGTGATCCAGGTAAGCTGGCTCATGCTTGGCCCATTGAAAATCATTATAAATCAATATGAGAAGTTACTATAGCCATTGGATATAATGTCTGCGCCTTCAGTTTCAACAAATATGCAAATTTAATAAGTTTAGAAGCTCAAGGAGATGGCATGAAAATAATACATTTGATGTAAGGAAAGGGAAGAAGTGCAGACCACAGTCGAAGATTGGATTTAGGACAGACCGCTCGGAAAAAGTTTAAAAGAAACAAAACCTGCAGATTTCTGTGGCAAGTGTGATAACTATTATCATAAATCGATAGACGAAAAGATTGGTTTCAGTGTAAAAATTGCCAATTTTGGCTTCATGAGGACCGTTTCTGATATATGTTGTCGACTAGTGCATGTACTGCTTGTATTATAAACCAATAGCTTTCAACAATCATGGCATATTATTCGTTTATTCCGCTGTTCAGACAATGTTATTTCCTGATTATGTCATCTCATTTGTAGCAATGTTTAGTTAATGCTTTGTTAAGACGAAGATACTTTTCCATATTATATACAGTGACTTATTCTACACAGAGTGTATCTTAATATGTGGGTACAGACGAATTCCTGACACCGAAACATTGAAAAAGTCCATGTACACATGGGTCCGATTCCTCCAAGTTCACGAGATATAAAGTTTCCAACTTGGAGCCCAAAATCAACTCCTGTCAATGGTAAATACTATGAATATTTCGTCAAAAATTAGAAAAAAATGTACTAAATTAAAATTTAGTTTTCGAAAGGTGATCTGAAGCAATTCCTGAATATTGTAAGTTTATAAAATGATTAATTTGGGTTGTCAGTGTTGCCAACGTGGTATATTACTTATTTTTTTCATTGGCTGTATGGTCAATTTATTCGCCACGTCAATTTACTGGCTGTATGGTATCCTCTAGTGACGGAAAACACAATATGTAAATCACAGAATCCAGTGTTGCAAACTGTTATTATAATATCACGTTAAACGTTGATTATGCACATGCGGAATTATTAACTTCGTATCTTGTTCATAGTTTGCAACACTGTGCTCTGTGCTTCACGTATTATGTTTACCATTACTAGAGGATGCCATATATCCAATCAACTGACGTAATGGCGTTTGAAAAAAAAGCGATATACCACGTTGGCAACACTGACAACACAATGGCATGATTTTTTAAACTGTTAGTATTCAGAAATTGCTGCAAATCACCTTGCACAAACTAAATTTTAATTTAATGCATCTTTTCTGCTTTATGGCGAAATATTTATTATATTTACCATTGACAGGAGTTGATTTTGGGCTTCAAGTTGGAAACCTTGTATTGCACAAACGAAGGGGAATCGGACCCATGTGTGTATATATATATATATATATATTCATTGTTTTGGTATTAGAAATTCGTCTAAGAAATTTGTCCCACATATTAAGATACACCCTGTATAGGTTTCGTCCATTCTTTCAAACACAGACAGACCTAGCTAATCTTATCATAGTTCTGAAGCAGTCTTAATTAACACTTTGAGATTTAGAAAGTACAATAAAGGGGTCATCTGTGCACAGGGCTGAACAAAGACAGCATATTTTGCACACATTAGAATTCGGTTTAATTCTGTCATGAATATAAGTGATGATAAAAACGCAGTGCCGGATCTAGAAATTTTCCTTAGGGGGGCGGGCGCAATGTTAAAATTTGCCGTCCTTTCCACCGCCCTTTCCATCGTTTTTTAGTCAAAAAACACAATCGGCCGACGCGACGGCCATAACATTGTCTCGCATTACGTAGTGTACTTTTGTTATCATCTCTGGAGCCTGTTGTGGCATCGCTATTACTAACTCCATTAGAGCAATAGTCATGGCTATCTCACTTGAATTGCGGTTTTGAATTTTAAAGATAAAGATAGGTTGTATGAAATAGCATAAACAATGTCTTTGCGCCCCGGTATTGAAATTTTGAACCTTTTTAGGTCAATTTCGATTTAATAGGCAATTTTACTTCCATTTTCAAGATCTTTAATCATCAGTTATTTTCCGCTCCCAGGAAGCTTGTTCCCTTTTACCCCACCCCTTAGATCTGGCATTGCGAAAACGTTACTATCGCGCTGTAAAGGTAAGATATTAGCGTAGCAAATAGTGGCTTTGATGCTCAGCTGTCATTTCACAAAATGTTCTTAACCGGGGCATCTTTGAACAAGTGACAATAGTATTGTATAGTAGTTGTAGTACTTTTCAATACCGCTTTGTCTAAAAGAAACTCAAAATTAAAGGTGAATTTCTGCGGACATCAACGTTTGAACCCACATTTTTCTCTCAAAGCCACGTTTCGTTTGTGCAAGAAAGACCATACCCACGATGACGATTGTGTGTAGAAGATATGGCCTAGGCTCGTCACTAATCTGAAGATGACATATCTTCGCAATCAATCTTCTAAGGGTAGGCGTGGACAATGTAGCTGCCAGGTATGGTTACGTCCGCCGGTGATTGGGAGGCAAACACTGCGGCCTTAGCTTTGATAGAAGAAACTATCACAACACTTGTGAGAATTGTAAGTAGAAAATAAGTAAAAATATCAGTGAGAGAATTATACCGTCCGGCTAAGGAGTAAAATCTCCCGAATGCGAAGATAAAACCTCTATAAAATCAGTTTCCTGTTTCTGTTTTCAGCTGTCAAACGTGGTTAAAGATTATTTTATTACAGTTCTTGTATAAACACTGAGTGGGCAGATAATTATTCAGTTATATGAAAGCTGGTGTGAATGTAAGAGGTCTCAATTACACAATGAAATAGAGAGGTACTGAAACAATTAACGATACCAATGCGAATATTTAAATGTACGGTACGACTGTGCACTACGTTGATAATATACTGAGGACTATGTCTAAAGGTGGTGCATACGAGAAACGTTGGTGGTAACACACCGCGGGCACACACAGCACTCAGTAAATCCCCCTTCTTCTCGACGGTCTAGAAAACCCTAAATTGAGGGACATGGTTTTTGGACACTTTTCTGAAGACCGGTCAGATTTTAATCGGAGAAATGAACTACCTCAAATCTGGCAGTGCAAGGTCAGATAATGAAGCATGCGAGTGAAACATCAATTTATTATGATGATAGTGGGCGGAAAGGGTCCGTCATTTCGTTAGCGAAACTGTTTCTATGGAGAGATATTGCATGTGTAGTGTAACATCAAGCAACACGAACAATAAGAAAGAAAAATCCCCTTCGGCACGACTACAGGCTGAGTTAGATCTCGAAGTTCTTTTTTTATTATTTTCAAACATTCAATTCTCGCCTTGTATGAGCGCTATCGAGAAACTATTTATTGATTTGTAGATTATTCATCAAGAGCTTTTCAACGATACCCCACAAGACGTGGTTTTAAAAATTTTGAATTTCCATCCCTACCCTCACAACCTCTAAATCGTTGGTGTCACCGTCAACTTCTTAGGAAGTACTATAATTTATGCAGATAAAGTTTCCCTCTAAACTCCATAGGGACTGATATATTTTTTTTCAAATTTTCAACCCCTCCCCCGACAAACCCCTTGGGCCGGTTTTGCTCATTAACGAACTTAGCCGAGCTATTAAGCCTAGAAATAACATAAAATTTTGTTCAAAAATCTTCAAAATTATGGCCGCTAGCGTGTAAATATATATACTCGCTTTGCTTCGGTGGGGGCGCTGCCCCAGACCCCCGTGGAAGCTGCGCCCCCTTTATCGTAATCAGACATCCTCTGGCGAACTGCGCCTCCATGGTATAAATATACCACCCACCGTGGGGCTGGTCACCCATATGGGGGTTTCACCATTTTTTGTGACCTACTTGTCATGGTACACCTTCATACCAAATTTCGTTTGTCTAACCTTAGTGGTTTAGAAAATGGGTTTTCGGGCGGCCATTTTGGATTAAAGATGGTGACTTTTTAAACGTTATATTGTCTTGTCGTGACTTAATCGTGAAGGTACACCTTCAAATAAGATTTCATTTCTCTAGCTCAAACGATTTCGAAAATGATTTTTGGGCGGCCATTTTGGTTCCAAGATGGCGACTTTCCAAAAATGTTGTAATATTTTCTTAAACTACTACTTAAGATATACCTTCATACCAAATTTTGTATCTCTAGCTCAAACGGTGTGGAAAATTGATTTTTAGAGTACGCGTTTTGTAACCAAGATGGCGTCTCTGGATACATTTTGTAATATATTCGCAATCTACTAGTGATGTTGTACGTTCAAATGCCAAATTTCATCTCGCTAGCTCCAGCGGTTTAAGCCCTCTATTCTATACAACAATGTGTTTGGCGGCTTTTTTTGGATCTAAGATGGCGACTCTTTTAAAATGTCGGATTTTCTCCTATACCTACTCATGGTGTTCCTAGCTCCAGTAGTTTGGCCTGTAAATTTATATGGATATATATATTTTCAAAATTTCAACCCCCCTCCCCTGTGGCCGCATCTATAAATATACATATACATAGATATCGCACCGATCTCAATAGGTAGATTTTTCTTCGAAATCTACCTAATATGTGAAAAGAAATGTGACCATTACTATATTTGAATTTGGAATATTTAGTAAACACGCCTGTAATCACCACTCAATAGCCATTCATTTTTAGACATTCTCCACATCTTTTGACGTTTTCAGTATCTTTTGTGTGCAACTCCCATCACTCACAAGGTTCACGCTGCCTAGTTTAGACATCCTGCATGATAATATGTGTATTTAGTTTGAACAGAAAAAAATCATATTATATTGTCAACTATCTGGGATGTGTTCCTATTACTTTCACATTCATTAAGATTTTTGACCACCTTTTGTCATTTTTGCCTCAATGTAAGCTGGGAAAATGTATATAGACTGTTTCAGAACAAAGTACAGTACTTTCGGTAGGTGATTCCTGACATCGAAACAAATTTAGAAAGGTTCCTATGAACATAGGTGAAATTTCGCTTCGTTTTGGAGATACGTTGTTTCCAACTTCAAGCCCGAATTCGACGCCTAACAATGCAAAATAAAAGTGAAAATCGGAAACGATAAATTGAAAGAAAATTTCGTTTCAGAAAATTAGTTTCTCATAACATGAGAGATATCAAAAGTGAAATAAGTGTTGCAACCTATGAATTAGACAGAAAGGTTTTCGCGATCTTCGTACAACTAACTATTGCATTAGGATATTCCATCTCATGTCTTATCCACAGTTTACAACACGGCGATGCGGTCTTCCCGTATGTTATTTATCATCAATAGAGGATGCCAAATACTATGTAACACAACGTAATTCTATATGAAAAATTAAACGTTTTAACAGGTTGGCAACACTGCAACATCTGGAATATTTTTCCACCATGTTTTTAGAAACAAATTTTCGGAAACGAAACTTTCATTCAAAGCGTCGTTTCTGATTGATTGAGAATTATTTTCTTTCCATTGTTAGGCGTCGATTTCGGGCTACAAGTTGGAAACGCTAACTTCCCAGAACGAAGCGGAAATTCACCCATGTTCATAGGAACTTTGTTTACTTGTTTCGATGTCAGAAATCATCTTCCGAAAGTAATGCACTTTGTTTTGAAACAGCCTGTATAAGCTTACCTAGCATTATTCCTATGGTCATATGCAACACTTTAAGTTGTTTGTTTAGGTTGTATACCAGCAAGGATACGACACGATTGTGTACTACTAATGTATTAAAATATTTATTTACTTCTAAAGATTATTTAATTTAATCTTGTTAAGGGAAACAAATAAATAATATACTGTATTTAAGATGCAAGTAATATTAAAGATTATAAATATATTAATTATAAAACTAAAAACCTTAGATTAAGAAGCATACTCACAACTGTTCCCTTGGTTTTCCTGTGTAAGGCAACAATAGAAGTTAAATAGAAGATACTTCTATTCATTTTGTAAATGATCATTCTTATACATACAAATTGGGTAGTTATAAAAATATTAGAAACGAGAGAAAAAGTAAATAAGAGGGAAAAGAGACAGAAAAGTGCTGAAAAAGAAGGGAGAAATACGGAAGAAGAAATAAATTGAGAGAAAAGAAAACGAGAAACATCTGTATAATGCATGGATAATGTAGCTATTTGAGCATAAGTGAAAATAAAATGTGTATGACACAATGTATTGCATTGTGTAACTAGCAGACACCAGAAAAATTAAAGACATCGATAGTGCGCAATATGGCCCACCGTCATATTGGGCACAATACAGTCATAACTGTTTAAAATGAAAGAATTGGGTATTTGAAATGTTTGTACTGAACACTTATCATCATAATGTTTAGTAATTAAAACGAAGATAATGTCAGGTAATAAGGAAGCTATCAATTCCAATACAAAGAATAAGAAGTTTAAATCCAGAACAAAGTAAGTGTCATCACGTTTAAAACGACCAGAATTTCAGCAACTGCTTCTAATAGTCCTGAAGAACTGAGACTGTGTTGCTCCAAGTATTGTGAATCTTGGTTTTGTTACCTTTGTCAGGCAAACAAGGTTGCAGACATGCATCTTTGCGTGTCGTAGCGCAAATACGTTCATGAGGAGTGTGTTGGAATCACCGCTAAAGATCACAGACCATTTCTTTGTCCCTCATGTGAGACGTTCTAAACTTCTTCGTTTGTGTTACACTTCTAATTTATTCATATTTTCTCTTCTGGTGTATTCACTTGTTTTCACAAATGTTTCATTTTATATTAATACAAATACAAAATTCTTAGTTTTACAAGGTCATATAAATTATGTATGCTCGTAATGTATATCTCTGAGTATGTAGCATATATGAGTATTACAGAAATATTACACGACACTTTTGCTATATGCTCTTATTTTCTATAGCGGGCCATATTGGGAACACCATATTCGCAATATGGCCCACTGACAACATTTTAGTTTTCGATTTATTACATTTTTATACATCATTTCTAGGAAGCAGATTAATTTTTTTCATTTGTCCAAATAGTCTCCCAACTTGATGGTTCAGTCGATTCGCACGAATAAATAGTCTTTCTTAGTGAAAAAAACCCCAACAAAGTTAAGGTGGGCCATATTCGGACCCACTACCTTACTTATGTACAATTCTGTTTTGATTTCCGAGAATTCAAGTTCCAGACCATTGATCGATTTGATATGGAATGACACCAAGGTACGTTGCACTTTGTTAATGTATTTCTTAGTGTGTCTAGGTTCATGCTGACAACAAACTAATGTAAATTCTTGCGTGTTTTTTTTTGTAATCGTGAGTGAAAATATGACATCCGGAAACTAGCGTAAGAGTAGATCCATGTTATTTAGTTCTCAGACAAATAGTGTCCGGTAACTGAAAAATCCTTTTTGAAGTGTTATTTTTCACATAAAACGATTGTAAATTTACCTCTTACTCACTGTGAAAAAGTGCATTTGTTTTAAGTAATTTCTTTTAGTTTTCGGACACCTTTTCCTGTAAGAACTCGAGCATGTCCGGTAATTAAAATATTCAACATGAATTATCGGGCTCATTAAAGTTTTATTATTAACACAATGTTAATAATAAAATTAATAAGACTTTTGTCTCAAAATAGGATAGAACTCTGCCTGGAAATGTATAGGAATGCTAGCGGCGGACTAATTGCTTTTGGAGACGGGTGGGAAGAGTTTTATGGAAACAGCAAGCAGAATTCTGGTTAGAGTTTGTAGCAAGAATTTCAGTATTTTACAATGGTTATATTGAATAGTTCTGGTGGAATGTTACACGCCCCGGAGAGTCATCACATAACATTGTATAATTTACAACGATCACTGAGATATTAAATGCAATAAACATCTAAATGCACTCAGCTTCGTGTTCGAAAAGTATCTTCAGTCAGATATTGTTATTAAAAGCATGAAAACAATACGTATTTTCTTTTTGTAGTAACAAAAGCTTAAGTTTGTAAATGATAGTAACATGTGTTCCCTCTCTGGGGTTTCTTGGTATAAAAATAATGAATCAGTATAAATACAGTTACTGAATACTAAAAAAATCACGATACAATATTACAATGTATAGATAGATGACACGGTTAAAAGGCATCTTGATAGTTATTAATATTTTATTATCCTTTATGTTACAAAGGCAGTTTCTGAAGTAAAGTTTGAAATCGATTGCTGCTTGTATCTTGTGTTAGATATATGATGGCTGCTTTGTTGATTATTCTCTCCCATCTTCCGTCCCGTTAGGTAATGCCTCAGCTAAATGTCAAGAATGGATCTATTTTATGTCATGTTTTGAGTTAGAATCACATAACAATATAACGAATTAACTAACATTAAAAGTGTCAAAGTTGAACATGAAACTTCCCCAATAGTGAAAGATGATCCACATCATCCTGGGGTGTTAATCACAATATCTTACACCAAGCCTTCAAAAACAATATAAGAAGCTATAATTTCAGGAGAACCAATTTTGAATTCCTTGAGTTGACTAGGGATAGCTGTATAGGGAACTAGTTGGAGCTGACTAGGGAAGATTAGGAAATTTTGGTAATGTTAATGAAGTTCTTACTAGGTTCTATGAAATACTTTATAATACTCTGGATAAATATGTTCCAGTAAAGAAAACGGCCACTAACTCTTATTGCCAATTGTTTTTCAAGCCACTTTCAATCGATATATATATAAAAGTCTGCAAATATGAAATAAAGGACGTAGGCAATAAATGCGATTGAATAGATTCATTTGAACTGTTGAATGTAACTTTAAGAGAAATAAAAGATGGCATAAAGAAACTGAAGCTAAAAAAAATATATATTTATATATATCAGACCAGACCACGTACCTTCTTATCTCGTGAAAGTTGTGGAGAAATTCTTAAACTTCCTCTGCCATTTACTTTTAACTTATCAATTAAAACTACAATATTTCCGGATAAATGAAAGGAAGCTATTGTGTATCCAATTCCCAAATCTAATTCTAAAAATGAAGTAAGGTAGTATAGACCTATCTCAACACTATCTTCCTTTGCTAGAGTATTTGAAAGTCTCATTTACAATAGGATAATTAATCATGTGCGAAGTGCAATATCGTCATTTCAGCATGGCTTTCTGACTAAAAGTTCAACTGAATCAAATCTGGTTGTACTACCCGACCAGAATACGATAGACGTGGCAAGGTTTGAAACTACCTATGAGCTGTGCCGAAACCGTAAACATGCACAGATGTTTTGGTAAAATATTAAAAATTAATATTGTAATTGCAGTATATTGATTATTTAGAAGTTATTGGCATTGTAAACCACATATAGGAAGGAGGGTAGGTGACTGCATCAAGAAGTAAAAAAAGTGTGTTAATAAAAAATTCTTATATGCTTGCCATTCCCTCCTCTTACATGTCTCTGGAGAGTTTTCTAGTTTCTTTCTTGACCTAAGCTAACAGAACATTTTACCTAGCCCTCATGGTCCGGGTGATAGTGTCGTGGAATTCGGAACGGCAGTAGGGAGGTGAGACTTCAGCGGCCAGCCATCCTGACAGGTTTTTCTACGGCTTGTCCTCAGTAACACCATGCTAATGACAGGATGGTACCTTCATAAGAGGCCCTGGCTGACTAGTTTCCCTCATCCTCTCCCCTCCTCTTTCCCGACCTGTGCAATTGATGCTTAAAGTCCACAAATAAAGTCAAAAGAGACAATTTTTTAATATTATTTTTGGAAGGGGTTTCTTCCGTTCCCCCCTCCCACTTTCTTCAATCTACAAATCCTCCCATCATTATCTATTCGGTCGGAGCCAAAAGTTGCTTAAAGGCCTTAAATTAATTTCAAATATATATACCAGAACGAACACTAAGGGTAATAGCACCACGAGAGAGTAATGTTCTTCTACATTATCATTCCCCAACGACCTTTAATCTTGAACAAATACCTTTGCTTTCCGTCCCAGTGATTCGCTGTCGCTGACAAATGCTGTTAACTACTTAATGCTATTTCAGCCCCTCCCACAATTGCTACTAGGAAGAAACCGACTTCAGGAATGAGACCAGTTTCCCAATAATGGAACTTTTTTTTAGAGTATACTTTACCGACTACACTTTTGATAACACTGCGTATGTCTTTGACAAGACTTCTGCCGCAGCATGCAAACAACCATTAGCGACCTCACCCTCGCCTCTATTCCTAGTCTGGTCGGCTTATAATTACAGACTACATAGCATCAGGTTTAGACAAAGGTATCTACACAAACTGATGGTATCTACACTGACCTGAACAAAGCATTTGATACTGTAGATCATGATACCATGTGACGTAAGTTCAGTTACTTTACCTTTACTGAACCTCGCTAACTTTCATTGCCTCATATTTAATAAATCGTAAACAGTCTGTTTTTTACAAAGAGTTTATTTCATAACAATATGAAGTTCGATCAGGTGTTTCCCAAGGATCAAATTTAAGATCTATTCTGTTTCTGATATTCATTAATGACTTACCACATTGTATTATGAACTCTAAAAAAACTGCTATTTGCTGATGACCAAAAATTATATTTGGATATATCTTCCATTGAAGACTGTAATAAACTTCAGTGTTGCTTAGTCAATGTTGCTAAGTGGTGTGAGAAAAATAATCTTGTTATAAATGTTAATAAATGCAAGACTGTCTCTTTCACAAAGCTTAAAAATAAGTATAAGTACACATACGCAATTAACGCAGTTAACGGTGTTCAGATAAACAGTACCAATTCAGTAAAACACCTGGGTGTAATCTTTGATTCTCATCTAACATTTAATACGCGCATTGTGATCTTGAGAATGAAGCCTATAGAAACTTAGGATTAATTGTCATATTAGGAGAGGATTTTAATAATCCGCAAGTTCTCAAATTACTGTATTTTAATTATGTCAGATCTTAATTATTTAATCGAGAACGTGATCCCCAATATTTCTGCTAGCATATCATATGTCGAATTTGCATTTTTTTAAACTTCTCGGAGATATACCGCAATTACATTCGAAAAGTATATTCTGCATGCCATTTTGTGACACGTGGTATTATTCGTTAATGTTTTACACAAAATTTATTGTGATTAGGAAAAACGTTTGAATTTTTTTGTCAGCATTTCACCTTGATGCACTACATGAAAACACTTTAGATTTTAACACATATTCTTGTGTACAGTACTTTTTGTAGCACATTGAAAGTCACACACTCACCATGACCTGAGATCGTCACGCGCTGTTAATGACTTGCATAAAATCTATTATGATTAGAGAAAAAGAGTTTCAAATACTATTTTGTTCAGCATTTGATTCTAACGCACCATATGAAAGCAATTTACTTTTCATCAAGTATTGTGCAGTGTATAGACTTTTTATATGTGGAGCGTCACGCATTGACATAATTATGTAGTCGATTTTTATATTGCTTGCCAGGGCATCAGGACGATTATTAAGAAACAAGTCAATAGTTTATGTCAATATAGAAAAAGAACAAAGTTTAATATATCATGTTTTTAAATTTCAAATGCCTACCGGAACCGAAATAGCGCACCGGAATTTGTTATACTACTTTCTATGTGTATATTGTCTTTGGTAGGATAAAGCTAATGAATAATTCAGAACAAAAGATTATGCTTTCAGAATTATACTAATGTACTCTGAGATTGGACAATATTTCCTACAAATTACATATTAGAATTTGTATTTTAACTTACTATATTTTCATTTGAAATAATGTGCTCTAGTGTCGTAACACTTTCATGAGATAAAACGTTCCTAAGAATATTCGTAAAAAAATCTGTTAAATAAGGATACGTACATTTCCACTGCTATGTGTACATTGAATATTGCTCGCTTGGAATAAACATTGTAAATATT
>JAGDQP010057958.1:532-12645 GCA_022664845.1 Lepisma saccharinum
GGCCCGTGCAACACGACCCCGTAAGTTCATGTCATGTAATTCGCGGCGGACTGTGATTGTCGAAACAGGTTGGGGGAGGTGCTGATTGAGTTCCTCCGTCACTTGCGCCGCAGTGGCACGACGGTTCCGCGTGACAATGCGCTTTAATACCCGGCGTGCCCTGTCACTGATGCTTTTCTTCCGCCCACTGTTCCGCTTCCCCGATGTGGTTTTCCCGTGTGTTGTGTAGGCCGTCATCACCTTCGACACTGTCCCTGGCGACACACCTAACACACTAGCCACTGTCGTCACACTCACTCCACATAACCGCGCACCAACAATTTGCCCTCTTTGAAACTCTGAGAGGTCTCCCATTTTACACTACCTCCGTCTGCTGCAGCCAGTGCACACTTCTGTTCCACGACGCCTGACGTAGTATGGAGACCGACCTAACACACCACCACCAGCAGTCCGGCGCTGCGGTCGCCACGACACCACTGCCAACACATACATCTGAGGTGTTGCCAACTACAGGTGTTTCCATTATTCTGATAAGCATCTGTATGTTCATATAATTGATAGCAAGACATTACGAGATATGACATGTATTTGAATTTAATGAGTGGCCTGTAGCTTAAGGTGGTTCTTATATTTAAAGTTTCGAAAAGTCAACGTGGAACGTTTCCTATCTGTTCTATTAACCATAAAAATAATTTTGCTAAAATTTGGTTAATTTTGAGGAACACTTAGAGGTCGCTACCAGGACTTGCAAAATCGCAGTATATCACAGTGTTTAACATATGACCAATCCTGCTGAAATTGTTTAAATGTTGTAAACCTATAATTAAATGAAGTTATAAGATTATTTTGTACATCATCAGGTGGAACTTGTTTTATAATAATATCAACATATATTACGCAGTTAATAGTTCTTTACGCAGTTAATAGAATAGATAATTCTCAACTTAAAGATTAAAAATATTGTTATTACTAAGGAGATGGCCTGTTTCTATTCAGAGCGTAATGATTTAATTCTGTCTGATTTTCCAACCTATATTCTTATTTTTACCGAACACTTTCTACGATTCTCGCTGCAAAGATATTCCGTTTTCAAGTAGCTGACTAACACATATATGGAATGCTACGAATTCCATATATCTATAGTGCTGAATTTGGGCCGGAACGAAGTTTAGGCATAATTAAAATCTAGCCTTTGGAGTATAGGCATAAATTCACGAAGATACAGACTCAATAGCTTCCAAATATACTTTTACAATGAGTTTCTGAAGTGTTCGTAGCATCATGATTTCCTTTTCTTGTTGTGACAATTATTTCACGCGTATTTCAGCCATTGTTATTACGCTCTTAAGTCGCATTCTTTATGTTGAAATTTACTACACATTGGTTATATTTTTGCTATTTTAAAATTATGTTAAAACTAATATTTATAAATGTATGAGTTTATTATTGCACCGTTCCGCCTAAAATATTTTTTTCCCAACTGAATTAACATAACGCTTAATTACCTGACTCATCTTAATATACCATAACTACTTTTTGTAATGTAAGCTAAGAAAAAATCGGAACTAGTTCTAGGATTTATTTCACGAAAAATATGGCTACGGTTAGGCTCGCCACTTGTAAATCCATGAACGTATGTAGAATTGTAGAAAAATAAAGTGAAATAATTGGAAGCAACCCACATAGCAGAGTACGTCCCTGGGACGTCCCATTTAGATCCCATTACCGTCAGAATGGTCCTGCTCCCATAGCGATGTCCTAAGGACGTCCGTGGGATAACTCTGTGGGCAATACAAACAGTTCATCCTGTATGGATGTCCCCCGGAAAGCCGTGCGGGATTACTTACCTGGAATTTCTATAAATTAAATCGACCTTACTGTTATTATTATTTAATTAATTATAACTATACGAAGGATATGCCTTCGTATAGTTATACGAAGGATTAATTGTAACTATACGTCCCATGGATGTAAACGGGACTTAAACGTCCCGATATCCTGCCAGGAGATCCGTCAGATATCCCTGGGACGTCATTTTGCTATGTGGGAAGGTTTTTCAAGGGAAACGAAATTGCATGTTTCTGTTAACTTGAGAAAATAAACAGTTAGGAAAAGCATATCTGCCATCGGGATTTGGGATAAAGCACGGGTCTCCATAGCAGACCTTGGCATCATACCACCGTCTCCAAGTTTCTGGGTTCTAATCCCTACTGAGGCATCGATGTTTGTGTATTTTATAAATTTAGCAGCTAGTGCAACCCAGACGGTTCAAATTCATTAGTTACTGAAAAGAGCCCAAAATACAAAGTTTACAGGTCTCTCTGCTGGTCCTTGGGAATACGTAATTGCAGCTGTTGAAAATATCTTCGATTGCTGGCAGAAGCTGAAGAAAAATGGAAATGCGAGTGATTTTTTTCATCTATCAGCATAGCGTCTATGGAAACACTCCGATTATTTTCTACTAACTCAGATCGGGATAGAGGAGGAAGAGGATGCTACAAGCTGTCGGAAAATGCCTAAGTTTAATGTACCATCGCGGGATTTGTGGTCGGTCGCTAGGATTGAGCCCACGACCACCTGAATGCTAAGCTCTGCCAGTAAGCCAGGGCCGCGCGGCACTTGTTTCTTGACAATAGTGTGTCTTGACTCGAAATTTACACAGTCAACCTCTAACTCTAGGCTTTCGATACGGAATACATTGCCACGGAAAAGTGTATCAGATCCATGAAAAACATTAGCAATAAGGAAAAACGTGAAATTGCTCTGATCGAGAAACACAATAAATTGCATATCACGATTAAACACTAAAATCAACTTTTTCTGCAAGTTTTCAGTGATCAATTGAAGAAATATCCAGATTTGAGGGTTCGACAATAGCAAGTAATGTTCTACAGTGTGTCTATTGTTATATTCTTCTTGTGATATTGTAGAATGGAAAATACCAAATGCAAATTGTAGATTTTGCCCGACTATAAAATTAGCAAGCATACTTTAAAGGGAACAATCGTTTTTGTTTGGACATCCTCCGATAAACCAGTCCACAGATATAGCATTTTCGGTAAACATTTACAAACACAAATTTTGGCACGCTCTGCAGCCGAAAATTGGTAGCCATTACCACTGTTAATAAGCACTGTTTCTTTCAGGCATGTTTTCGGGGTTGCTTTGTTCCCCAGAGATTTTTAACCGCTCCCGCGAAAGAATTAGTCTCAACACTTATATTACTCATACACATACTGAAATACGTATATAATAGCAGATTCTATAAATATTTTTCGTGCTATTGTGAGGTTAACTAAGAAAGTACGATATATCGTTAAGAAACATTATTGTTATTTTATATTTTAGTACATCACAGTCAATTTATTTATTTAGTGACAACACAACAGGCAATGGCCTAATTATAGTGTTCAGCTTCACAAAGTAGTTGTACAGAGTTTATTGACAATTACATCTCTAAATTCTTTAGGCGACATATAGCATACGTCCAGATCATTGTGAACTGTACAGAATTTGTTATATATAGTACAAATTCTCCAGATTGGTGACCTCATCAAGATATTGGTTCTTGCCTTTTTACAGTGGAAGAGACCAGTATTATTAACGCGAGTTTTAGATGATGGAACACGAAACTGTAATGTTGAAACTAAATCCATACAATCTAACTTATTTTGAACATTTTTTTAAAGAAATAACAGATCAGCAATGTTGCGCCTTTGTTCTAAGCTCTGAATATTAAAGTTCTTAATGACTGCATTGTAACTATCATAAGCAGGATAGATGCGAGTTTCTTTAATAAAAGTCAGGAATTTAAGAAATTCTGATTAGATTTTCTCTAATTGTTGGCAATGTTTCAATTAATATGGATTCCAAGGATTCCAAATAGAAGAAGCATATTCTACCTTGGAGCAATTTACATTATTTATAATTTTCGTGAGATCCCCCGAATGAAACTTCTGGAAGAAACGCTGCTAATAAGTGGGGATAAAAATAAAAGAATACTAGTTTCGAACATTTTACACATAAGGGATATATTAAAAAAAATGGATTTTTTGAAACAGGTCAAGCAACCATGCTGCATGATTTCAGATGACCTGATAGACACGCGAGTGCGGGAAACCACATGGAGAAAATTGGGTGAATTTAGTATTTTTTTTTATTTGACCGGGGGAGGAAAATAAGGGCCGAAAATCAGGTGGTACCCGAGTAAACCGGATAATATGATAACCTCACGGATAACTTATGTACTTTCATCATTTATAGCTGATGTAGGCTTACATCTGTAGCTTTTAAATACTTAGTGCCAGAGCTGAAACGGGGCACAGGGCCAATTAGTTCACGCTACGCAGGTTAAGTTTTGGATCAGACCATCGTGTATACGCCTGGGACCCAGAGGGAAAAGCAGAGACTTAATTCTTTCCTTATTATACACGGTTACGTTTGCACATTTTTAGGAGGGGCCGGGGATGGTTTCCCTCTAGAGTACGAAACAATGAACGCCGAAAACTTCCTACCAATAATAAAAACATATGGAAACAAACAGTCTTACGTCAAGTGAAAGAACAAAAATACCGCCGAAGGTGTGCTAATACCCACCCCACCCCTCGGAAACGCTATTTTGACATAATTTTGTATTAGAAGTATTGAAAAGTATAAAATATTTCTAAACTCTCAAGCGAAGTTCCCATACGTAAGCTTATTTCTCGGTGACTCACAAATTACAATATTTATTGGGTCAATCCACAGCAAGAAGGTCAGGTCATCGGATCAAGTAGGTTAAAATTCAATCATCGGAACGACAAATCACACATAGTGTCTACCGTGGGTGGCAATGGGGCCAAGATCGGGCAATTCGGGTCAAGTTTTGCAGCGGGTCACCCAAGTTAGTACTTATAATGGAGACCTAGTATGTACGAGAAAAGAAATAAAACCGCAAGATTTCTAAGATCTGAGGCAAAGATGCTTAAAGGCCATAAATCCAATGCAATTAAGTTCAATTATACGAAGATGTTTTTACTGCAAACTGCAATAATTGTGCATAAAATATTGTCTCCAATTTTATTCTAATTAATTTCTTTTAGTATGAAAATTCATGCATGATTAAAAACTCTTTAGGGTAACCTCTTTCTTATTTGTGTACTTAATAATGCTACGATGACCATACATCGCGAATTTCACGGTTGTGTTCCGGTGTCGCGAAAATGTATTAAAAGTCCCCGAATTTCACCAAAAACGGCATTTTTATATTAGTTTCGATGTAGTACCCTCAGCGTTCATAATACACAATAAATAATCAACCAATTAATAATAACTTACTTACCGTATCATAAATAATTATATTTTAACAACTAAATCATAGATAGATAAATTATTATAACTCAGCACCAAGATTGCATGAAACTTTAAAGTTGTAAAGACAATTTTTTAATTCTCAAAGTCAGGTACTTTTTAACAAAATATAACTTTAAAGATAAATCTGTGGCCTGAATAGAAACTTTTTCTCTTATTAGACCTCAAAACACCCGCAAATAAGGGGAGGGTCTATTAGATCCTGGTAAGATCAGTCCCGAATTTTGAACGAGAAAGTATGGTCAGTGTACCCGTGGCATTGACCTTCTCTCCTTTTCCCCCAATGTTCTCGAAGATTGTTAGCTTGGCGGGACATTTTCTTCAGAAGCTGATATATTAAATTTTTCAACCATCCGACAATAGACAAGTGCGCAAGTGAAGGTACGGAGACGTCATAATTACTGCGTCAACGACCACCATCGAGATGCTCTACTGATTTACGTTAACGAGCAATTATTCACTTGTGGAGACCTGCGCACAGTGGAACGAACCCTCCACAAAAACACAGTGAAATTAATACCGTCTTGTAACGGTTCAGGTGCCGTGCTCCGTTCACCAGTAGCCATGGACTACGACGGTGGGTAAGGACAAGAAGGTTCTTTGAACAGATGCCGCTGGAAACTATTATCAAAGCCACCTTCCGGGGAATGTAATGTGTACTGAATCTCGACAGCGTGTTGGTGGCGGGCCTTCTGTTCACTCATATTGCATACACCAATATGGATTCCGTGGGCGACTAACCTGCAAGAGGTTTTCTTTACTTCCTCTCGAGCCTCGTGGTATGATGTAATGTTCCAACAGTCAACCCAATGCTCAAGGGACTACAGCACCAACGCGCGGGCTTCTCGCCAAGAGGAACTGTTCTCTTGCGCACTCAAGAGATCCTCTCACTTCGATTGTCTCTCCGCCCACAGACAGGGTTTCAGGAGTGTCTGCTCAAGACGCTTTCGGACCTCTCGCTTTATTCAAGAGATTCTGAACAATCTCTCGTTTCCACCAAAAGATGGTATACTTCTCGCGCTGTCAAGGAAAACAGTATTTCCCTCGCTGGGTGAATGGAAAATCATCAATTAAACGACCAACAACTTATTGGCTGGTGCACACTTTAATCGTGCTTTGTTACGTTCTACACTGCATATGTAGCTCCAGGTTATACAACCATATACAATAAACTGTAGTGGTCTTTGACTTTTACTGCTTAATTATCTATAAACGATAAATATTCATTATCTTAATTCGACAATTATTTAATAATTTGATTACATTACTTTAAGATAAGATTATTAATTAAAATAAAGCAAAACACTATTTACGCAAGTTGGCAGTGTCATGCGCTACGTTTAAAACACTAGTGGTAATACGCGAAATTTTAGTTTCCAGTGCATTGTATTAGTGGCTGCCACACATACGGACTCCGAACCTCTGTGACACTAACTGACCCAATGGCTTACCACTACAATTGACTAGTATACATTACATAGGCTTCTCCTGTGTATCTAATAGTTTTAGTCGTAAGCAACAGCGCCAAAACGACATTACACTTATAATGAAACTTTCTCACATTTCAAATAACCTAAGTCACTCTTTACTCGCACCTACACCGTAAGATGATATATTACAATTTTATACACTATATACAGGTTCTACTGGAACCGATTCGTTCCTTCTCATTAGTTCAGGTCAGTAATCTTCTTTTCAACACCAAGCAATACCAATTTTCTCTACATCTGTCGTTATTTCCACATTGAACCTATTGGTGATCTCTTCCTTCACCTGAGTTTCTTCCAATTGTTTGTACCTGACTGATAAGCTATATCTCAAGACTCTCGCTCGGTCCGTTGGTACCTTAATCTTATCATTATCAAAACGCTGTAAAAAGTAATTCTCTTCTCTCCTGAACTCGTTGCTATTACGTATACGATTAACATGCTCAATGTACTTTACATAGGCCACGCAACTCTATTCCATGTCACCTTGACGCTCACTCTCTTCTGCCTGTGAGAACCATACTGATGCCACTATCAGTAGTGTTTTTGATTGATAAAAGGATGTCTCTCTTTCCACTATCATATGTAAATCCTCAAGCGACTTTCCCAAATATAGAGTACATAATTCAGGTTGACTTTGTTTATCCTCTCTGCCAACTCTGTTATCCTCATGCTTTGCTCTTCCATATTTCGCTGAGTTCTCAACAACTTGTTCAGGTCTCATCTCTGGTTTCGTCCCGTCTTCCTGAGGACACACTGGGACTGATATTTCTTCTCCATCGTTTTTATGATTATCCTGCCCGTTCCAAAGTCCATGGTCACCTGATACATAGATAGAAAATTTCGTCCTAATAGAATCGGATGGTTGGTCCTTGTATGATGTGCACAGGGGTTAGAACACACATCTCTCCCACAACTATGGGTAGTACCACACTCCCTGCGACGCCCTTTTTCCTTGTACCTGAATAGTCCACTAAGATAATATTCTTTGTAGGTTTCGAAACTGGGCGTGAGATCACTGAACTCACTTGTTTCCACGTATCTGCCGAACACAACGATGTGTCGGCACCGCTGTCTAACATAGCTGTGGTCTTGTGATCAAGTATGCTCACTTCAAATACACTTGACTGGTTCACCAAGTTTCTGACAAGTAATATCGTCACACACGTGTTCTGTGTTGTAGTCCCAATCTATCATATTTATATGATCAAATCGTACTCGTCTTACCATATATTCGTCCTCATCCAATTCCATACGTGATAATTCACCACTAATTACAGTTTCCGTTTCACTTATCTCCATGTTGGGTTAAAGGTTCATTGCGCGCAGGCTCGGCACGCAGCTCAGGTGCCTCTTCTAGTTTTTTGCCTTCACTAGTGCAGGTAAACCTAGATCGGCTTCTGAGATTTGCCTGCGATCTTGCTTCCGGGTATTATCTGAGTTTTCTCCTCCTGGGCTGCCTTGTTCCGGACTTGTCTCTTCTCCAATTGCCCCAGAATTTCTTCCGCGGTCGGTTCTTTCCATGAACAATCTCTTACCCCAACGGTTTCTTCTAGGTAATTCAGAGCCTTTTTGATCACTGCGCATCACTGGTACACTACAATTTGAATCGGATCCATCACTACTTTCCTGTGCTCTTTGCTCGTGTCCATACTTCACTTGTAATCCACTTACTCTTGACGGTTTCGTTCTGTTATCGTATGGTTTATCATGCTGATATGGTTGACCATAACCATGGTTCGATGATCCCTTTCTTGCCTCCGTTGTATCACATACTAGCTCTAATCGCCTTACTGCTTCCAATAAGTCCATGAGTCTTTGCATTCGTCCTATTGACAAGTACCTTTGATAACTCATTGACAAAAATGTAAAAAACAACTGCATAGTTGTGACCTCGTATTATTTTCATCAAGGTCTCGAATTTGCGTATAACGCAAGACCACAAACTCTTCTACACTCTGATCTCTCCTTGGATAAAACTGCATGGTCCTTATACGGGTCAAGTTTGCATGTCATCCCTTCAGATTGATAATACTGTAGAAATGCTGTTTTGAGCTCGTTACAATTCCTGAATCTTTTTTTCATTTGACTGGTACTAATAGAGTGTCGAATTCTTAATACGAAAGGAATTATTTTCTGCAATTCCATCAACAGTATACCGGAGACTACTGCTTCCCTCTCAACAGTCTAATGTAAGCTTTCGCTGACAACTGTGACGTCTCTACCGTATAGGTCGAAAAAGCTTTCAGATCGGACAACTTCAGTGACCATTCGTCTTCCGTGGACTACGGTCTTCATTTCTCCGTGTGCCTGCGATCATTCCTTCATCCTACTTCTGCTGGACAGCTCAACTCCTTCATCCCGCCTGAAGCGACTGCCTGGTCTTCTTATACTTTCACTAGATTCATCCGTATCGGAATATCCACTTTCCGAGGAGGTAGGCTGTCTTTCCAGTAGGTAATTTATTACGCCTTCTGATCCCGAATATATTTCTCAATGTTATGGTTCTTCCATTTCGTTATTGTTCTATCTCGACCACTAGTTTCCTCTCTATAGGGCTCTTCCTTCTTTCCATCTTTTCCTCGAGCGCTGCTACTCTACTGATAGTGATATGTATATCAGATTTCATTTCTACCATATTTTCGCTACTTCTTTGCATTGACTCCTTTATAGTATTGACTCGATTTTCCACTCATTCATTCAATTGGAACGCTTCAGCATGCTTCGCTTCCTTTACTTCCTGTTTCTTCACATCAATGCCCTTATATACCTCGTCCATATTCTCCTGGATCGTCTTACCCATTACTCTCATCTGTTCGTTCACTTCTTTCTCTATATTTGTGACAATTTGCTCACTATATTGCTTTGTGTTCAGTGCCAGATTAGCCACCGATTCTATAGAATTCACAGATGTTTCCTTCATTTCTCTCTCTTTCTGGCCGAACACATTATCCAGTTCCAACATTGAAGGTTTCTTTAAAATCTAACATTTCATCCACATGTTCTTCTAACTTGTCAACCTTGGATAGTATTTCCTTTCTTGACTTCATCAATTCGTCTAACGACATCATTCCTCATTTTCTCGGACCGTTCCTCAAGATTAGTAATGATTAAATCATTTGATTACACTACTTTAAGACAAGATTATTAATATTAATTAAAATAAAGCAAAACACTATTTACGCAAGTTGGTGACAGTGTCATGCGCCATCTTTTAGACACTAGTGGTAATACGCGAAATTTTAATTTCCAGTGCACTGTATTAGTGGCTGACACAGTCTGAGAATTGAGGAAATATTAGTTGGGTCTTGGTCAGTGGCTTATAGTGTGCATATACTTCAACATTCACGTAGTACATGAGATATAGCCAGAGATGTAATGCTAAAGATTTAGGTGGGTGTACGCTTCGCTCGACTTCATAAATTTTGGTTGGTATACGCTGTCTCAAATACTGAAGTAGGTATACGTCGTATACCCGTGTATGCTTCATGCTTCATCTTAACGAAAGCGCTAAAAGAACAGCTGTTTAACGGGTTGCTTATATCAGAGGAAATTTTGTTCATAAAACAAAACAAACAGTGTTTCTTCCAGAAAATTTTATTCGTTGGTATCGTGGGGGTCACAAAAATTATAAATAATGCATATTGACTCTAATGTGCTAAAGATATAAAACAACAATAGCCATAATGTTGTACTTCCTTAGTTACCCTCAAAAGTAGCATGAAAGTTATATGCTTATGTATGTATACCTATTTCAGTATACGTATGAGTAATCAGAGCCGGGTCTAAGTCAATCGGCGCTCTGTTCCAAATTTTCGATGAGCCCTCACAAATAGTAATTTAATACCATAATTTAGCACTACCCATTTCGATACACTAGCACCCGAAATGGTTGGCTCCCCCAAAATTATGGCGCTCTGTTCGTGGGAACAGTTAGAACAGCCCTAGAGCCGGTCCTGTTTGTAATACAAGTGAAATAAACAGTGAGAATAAATGCTGTTGATAATATCAACACTAGCTTGCTTGTTTTTGAAGCAAATGTAATTTCTAATCATTGATTAAAAGTAACTATTAATAAAACACAAGAAACGTACTTCAAAGCATGTCAAAACAAACGTAACCAAAAATGTGGAATTAGGAAACTACATAGATAACTGAAAAACACAGAGACTAGCAATTACCTTTCTAAGCGTCCATTTCCAAACGGGTCCTCATCCAAGCACCATAAATGGTAGGAATTTGACACAAACACTTATTGTACACTTCAAATTTTTAACCGTAGGAATTTTTTTTGATATCTTAAAAGTATTTGGAGAAGGTAGTAGTTTACCAATACTTTACTTTCGCACAATAATATTGAGAAAAAAAATTATATACGACTTTCAGTGTTAATTATGTCTCTGTCCTTTACTTTCTCACGAAATTCAAATGAATTTGAAGATTTTTGGAATCGCAAAATCTTACTAATATGTTCGAAAGTTATAAAAAAGAACTCAACAATCCTAATATCTAAATTTCAAAATATTTGGAGAACCCGTTTCGAAATGGATATATGACTTGTAAATACTGTAGTAATATTTCAGATACGCTGTGCGCATACGTCTAGGAAAATATACCATTTATACTTTTTGTAATACGTCAGACATGTTACGCATTACTAAATCGTTGAAAAATTTCCAATTTGTTAAAATGAGCTCAAGGCTCATCAGGAGTTGGATCATCACTTTTGTAAGATTTATATCCCTTTTGGAGGTAAGAATTCATGCAATAAATTATATGATCTTTTGCACCTTAGAAGTCGTAGCGTGGGTTCAATTTCCACCCTATTCCTCTAATGAGTTTAATCCATCACTTTTGCACAACAACTCCCACTACACACTAGTTTAAAAAAAAAAAAACCGAAAAAATGAACGCCGAAGAAAATGGCTTTTCCCCAATTTTTCGTGAAACTTTGGAAAAGAACGTTTTTTTTTACTGTTACGGGGACCCTGACTACATTTTATGATCAATGAATTAGTTAAAATGTTAGTTCATGTTCAAAACATTTAGAAAAAAAAATCCGCAATGGGACTGCCTGACAAAGTTTTGAAGCATAATGTAAGTTTTCTCGGTCTGAACCAAAGATGGCTAAGGGACAAAAGTGAACAGTACTGTTCTCTCACGTACAAGGGTACTCATGAGGTATAATGCATTCCTAATGTAAATTGAATGCTTTCTGTACATTTTATAACGTAAGAACATTTAATATTATACTACACCTAAACAATAAATGCAGTA
>JAGDQP010057960.1:0-12644 GCA_022664845.1 Lepisma saccharinum
GCATACGCACTCTGCCTCCAATACTACCCAAGCGTAGTTCGTAGAAGCTAATTTTTCGATTAGAATGAAAGGCAGCTCAACTAACGAGGGAGAGAGTCGTCACGATATCGAGGATTTGGACTTATAATTCCTACACTCTATAATGAGCCAAGTATCGCTACTGGGACTTTATAATTAAAAATGATTTTGTTAACTGAGCGTTGAGGCATCCAAACGTTCACATAGGAACAAAAGGGTGTTGTGACAAACAAGGATATGTGAAAATAAATTTTGGACACGGCCACAGTCTAAAGACTATTTGTTGTATACTCAGATTTAAGCATAAAAGTAGCAAAAACAACATGAAAACACGAAATTAACATAAGTGCCAGGCACAACATATGGAACGTTTATCTAATATCGATTTAATCCTGTGCAATTACTGGAGTTTAAAAGTGTTCATATCGACGATTTTCTATGAATCTGAGTCTACTTAGAATACGGATTTTACACATTAGAGCAAGACTTTTTTTTTTTGAACATGTCATCGGCAACTTCACGGTTTATACGAGGTAAAAAGTTCTTGCCGTTTTTGACTTCGTATGGAAAGACGTGTTCACTGATACGGAATTAAGTGCCTCGGGTGCTGGAAAAACGATCAAAGTGGGAGTGGCAACATTGACCGTGACCAAGACAAATGTAGGTGTCGAAGCAGCTCGTTCGGGGTTGTGTGCTATATGACTTTAAGGTGAACTTGTTCGCAGCCGAATCAAGTCGCAGAATACGTTAAGCCTTTGAAGATAATGCTGGGAATAAACGTACCATTGGTTCCAGAAATTCAGGTCGGAAGATTTGTCCCTGTGTGATAAAACCCCGCAAAGCGCTCACAGGCCATAAAAGCGGCCACAGAGCATGACAGCAGCAAAACGCGTGGTAAGCTTCCCGAGCGCTTCCAGGTTTCTGATAAAACAGTCAGACTTCACTCACCTGCACCGCATAAGGAAGGCGTACACGTTGGTCAAGTGGGTATCCCACACACTGTCGGAAGCCAACACTCACCTATATTCGATCAAGTGACGAAAAATTGACCTTGTATGGGACTCTCAAGTACTCTTTCGTATATGATAAATGTGTTCCACATTAGGATAGTCAGGGGAAAGTTCTGGGGGAAATCAGTATCGTCTAATGCTGAGGGGAGAACTAGTATTTTGTAAATATTGGAATAGGGAAATGTGAGAAACCTATTGTTTTTGAAAGCCATTTATGAAAATAGCTTGATCGAATATTCATCTGTAAATAATGATCTTCCCACAATTCCCTCATAGTATATGTCTTTTATTATAACAGGTATATACAGGGTACCCCAAAAGTTCCGCACCATAGGGATAACAATATGTTTTTAATGCGATTGCTTGCAATGTCAAAACACACCGTGTTCCGCAGAATGTTGATCACTAACTTGAGCGTTAGTTTCAACACGGCAGTAATTCGCTCAAGCAGATAGTTTAATCCTTGATCTTCACATTGTAAACTTATAACTATATTGAGGCCTTGTACCCACACTTAATTAAAACAGGCTAACAAGGCTTATGCACTTGACTATTTTAAGCGTGTTAATGTGTGGTTTTGCAATAAAGTCAAGTGTACAAGCCTTGTCAGCCTGTTTTAATTAAATTATATAAAATTATGTGAATTTTGTTGGCGTACCTCACCGTTTACATAAAAAAATAGCTTCATCGGAGCAGAATAAGCTAAACACACTCCTCAGTAGTTAATATTCTTCACCTGCAACAAGTAATGCAACAGTCAGTAATCAAATTCGTATGATGCGGGACTTTTGGCCACCCTGTGGATCTAGTTTTCAATCCGTCTATTTCCAAATCCTAAAATTATAATCCTTCGTACAAACAGACAGAATGAAGTCCAGTTTCTTAACTAACTCATTTTGACAATAGCAGAAGTTGCAGCCCAATCCAATTTCAAAGGGTCAACTCGGGGAAGACACATTAATTAAAATATTTTACTTTTAAACTGCATTTATTTTATGGTCTTTAGGCATCTAAGGCTCAGACCGGGATAGGGTAAGGGAAGGAATCGACCCGGGTCTAATTTGAAGGTATCATTCCGACATTCGCTTGGTGTGACTTAGGAAAACCCTCAGTCAGGATGGTCGGCCGCTGGGATTTAACCCAGGACCTCCCGAATCCTAAGTCAACGCTCTATCACAGAGCTACGGTGCCGTTCAGTTTTACATTTAAGTAATTCCACATGAGTTTTCCGAAGTACGCATTTTCCTACAGCATTTTTTAAGGCGGAAATCATATTTTGTTTTTACTGTCACTACGAAGTATACTGCTTACGTAAACTGGAAGCACGAACGTCATATTTCTTCTGAAACTTCTTCTTTAACAACCGGCCTTGAGCAACATTCTCACATAAATAAAATAACACATGACCAACAACTACTCAGAAATGGAAGTTAAATGTCTATGATGAGAAACGCAAACAGTTACAATGGTACTCACGAACAGACTTCTCTCTGCTGTGTATTATATGACCTCTAATGAAATAATGATTCAAGTACAAAGACAGGCACTCGAACCTCTGTAAGATCAGTCTGATGCACCACTTGGTAAACTATTAGGAAGCTTTCAATTCACCAACTTCTTGAATTCTCAAATATTCTTTGTCTATACAGTTACAGAATCTACTCTAGCTAAAATGACCGAGAAGAGAGCTCCAAATCACTAATTCTTTCCACAATCGTGTAATTAAAATAATTTTTTAACCTGACGGCTTTAATAAATTTCAAGAATTTGCATCTTAAAATATACAATTAAAATTCATTCAAAGAAAACTAAACAACGCAGAAAACAAACTGCTCTGTTACTGAATGTTATTAGTGTTTAAAAGCAACACAAACAAATTATATTCCCTACCATTTTCCCTTTAAAAAGAGATGGCTCCATAGTAAAAATAAAAATGTTTACATGTTAACCTTCGATGCTTCAGTTACGAGAAGACTTCTTACTTCTTTGAACAACACACATTCACCATTTTACTGACAAAGCACTTTTTCGGATATTCATTGTGAACTCACGTGCATTGTAATTTAACATCAAACAAGATCCCTGACGACGTGAGCAGCAAAGCTTACGAAACGATCGTCGGGTTCAAAATAAATACACACACTGAATATCCAAAGTGTTTTATCAGTAAAATGTCAGATATACCTTGTGAAAATCTTAAAACACATTTTACACATTCACCATCATAACTATATTTAAATTACGTATCCGAAATTAGCATTTACGGCCTAACGCCTTCTCATGTGTGAGCATAGCTTCCTTTGCAAGTATATCTTACGATGAAGGGAGAAAAGAAAGTAGCGGCCAGTCTCTCTTAGTTAGATAAGCCATCTCGGCATGCGTCTGGTGAGACAAGTAAAAATTTGAAGTCTAATTGAATTTTCAGTCACTAAATTGAACTGAATTTATTTATGGCCTCTGGCATTTCTTTGCTCAGGCTGGGATGGGTTAGGTATCGGCCAGGACTTAATTAAGGTACCATCTCAGTATCTGCCAAATGATCAGGTGAAACTGAGGGAACTCTGGAAAACCTCAGTGAGGATGGTCGACAACGGGGTTCGAACCTACGTTCCTGCACATTCCCTATCCGAAGTCAGCGACGATACTGCCTGGACTACGGGGGCTGGGTCTATTTCCGTCATATTAGGTTCATTTTTTTTTTACACTAGTACAATTACAGTGCTCTGAAAAATCTCCAGAGGGATGAAGTCTTTAGTAGTTAGTATTAGAAATTAAAAAGAGTCAACTTGAAGACAGTACGCCCTTTTAACAGCTACCTTATGTAAACCATGCCCTAAGCAAGTCACACGGGTCATTTCTGAACAGAAGATCTTAACTGAGTTAGTTGTCTTAATTACAAAGGTCAATGACAAATATTTCCTACAGACAAAATTAATAGCATGGGGACTCAACAAAACCATAATAACGACTGTTGGTCTAAGTAGAATGAATCTTTAAATAGTGTTTGAGAACATACTGCCCATCAAAAAAAAAAAAAGTTGAATTTGAGTTTACTGTTTCAGAGGGGCAAGTTCATCCTATCATTGAACAATTTTTTGTGTGTGTGTGTGTGTGTGCACGTACATCGACAAGAGGAAGGAATGCTTTAGAAACGAATATTAGTGATATTTCTTTGAACGGTTTGCAAGATAGCTGCGCTACATATTAAATTCTTTAATATACAATAAAATCAGATCGAAATAACGCTCTGCAAGACTGGACGTGGGTGGGGCAGAGCTTTTTTTTTTTTTAAAAAAAAAAAAGACCTTCAAAGGCGCGGGGTTCAAAGTAAAAAGAAAATTTACAAATCAGCTTCCGTCATTCGAAGAAGTACTGGAAACAAGAACTCTTGTAGTACATAGCATTTCGTATGATATTATAGATCAGAACGTTTAAAAGCAATTTAGGGAGGTGTCATTCAATTATAACAATAAAATAATACTTAAGAAGGGAAATAAAAATATTAATAAAAAGTTCTGGGAATTCTATAACACCCCTAAAAGATTTAGTTGATTATATACTAATGACAGCGCCATCCCTCGAACACTGAAACAGCAGTTGCCAAATACCTCTACACAAATGTCGCAGATCGACCTTTCCGATCCATACTTTTACTTTCTTGAAAAGCGGGAGAGGTCATCCAAACAGATAACTTGGCAGCTAGCGACAAGCAGTACATCAAAGGTTTGAGCACCAAAATCAGGTAGATGCAAGCTGTTCTCTCAAAAGGTGTATTATTTCCTGCCTGAAATGCAGTCAATTCACATAAAGACCGCTGCGTATCAAAGGACGATGTGGACAAAGAAAGGGTGTTGCCTTGTGAGTAAAACTGCATAAGAGCATAAGGACCTGTGCAGAATGTTAATGGTGCAAATGAGCGTAAAAATAAAAGGGAGAAAAAGTTCAATTCGCGCAACTCGCCACCGTCAATCGGAAGGATTGGCGAACCGTGTTGAATGAAGAAAAGGAACAGGTTCACGACCTGAAGACCCATCATGATATTGAGGATGTCTGAGAGAATTTTCATTGATATTATAACAGTACGCACAGGACACTGATTCGAAATTAAATGATATTTATGTAACTTGTCGGTCAATGAAAATGTTCCTCAAGTATTGTAGCGTCCCTCGCTGCTACAACCATATCAAGGGTGATGACGACATGAAAAGTCTGTCCAATTATGCCAATGAGGCCGGTACCTACAGCTTAAAGGTAAAACTACTTATTTTCGAGGAAAGTGAGAGTTCTACACCATTGATTCTCTATTGAATTACGAGGTAAAAAGAACATTACTTCTTTCAGATATGCAAATACTAGCTGTGGTGTTGTTAACACTAGTTAAAACAATCACCGTAGAAAACGCTACTGACACATTCAGGCAGTTTCTATACCTTAACATTACTAGGAAACCAAACTTAAACGTATCCATCCGTTGGTCATCAACGACGAAGATACGGAATTTGGTCATAATGTCCAAGCAGTGATGTACCCAAAATGATAGGCCAGTGTTCGTACCTCCCACCACCAACATCACATTTTTTTTAAAAATAATTATTAAAATGCAATTTTCCAACTTACAAGGAAAATCAGTACCTTCTCTCTTTTCTTTCCTTTTAAACAATACACACCATTTCCATATAGAATAACACTCCCGGTGTTTATAAACACCCAACAGAACGTGTCTGGACTTATTATTTTATAGAGTTAACTACATATATTGTTGTTCCTATAAAAACGCAATTTTCACAAAAACGGAGAACTTTTTATTATTATTACAAACCATCAAGTTCCCAAACCCACCATGGGCCCCTCCGAAAAAACTAGATATGTGCCTGCCTTATAAGCAACGAATATTACCAATATACTGCACGCAACACAACTAGTCAAACGGCTATGTGTTTTTATGAACCATAGCTAATATATTTATGGGATGCGACAAACTAAACACAAAAGCTCTGGCCACACAACAGAAAGGAAATATAAATACGATGATACTCACCCAAACAATGGAAAAAAGTATCCAAGTGTAAACATGATGGTAAATACCCTAGTTGCCCATAAAGCAACGTCAATTTTATGTTCTATTATGTGCGCTCTTAATGATTCCCATCCTTTTGGTTGGGTGGGCTGAGACGGTTGCTGCTGATTTGATGATTCGGTGCTCATCCTATGGATTTTAAATGCCCTGAAAGATACAAGCACAAGAAATGGTTTAAGGAAATTGTTACATCTAAAAGGAAAAGACGCATAAATGGCACATCAAACCAAATGCATATACACAAAAACCAAAGATTCTTCACACCCCTTTGCCACTGATTCTCCTCACATCTGGAGTTGTCCTAACTGATTCTCTTAAGTTGATAAAGGTGAGTACATACTTCAGTCGCACTTACTAGTATTCCATAGAAATTAATTGAGCATTTGAAAAAATAACATACACATAGTCATACTTCCCTCAAACCGATTTGTTTTCGAAATTAAATTTTATCAAGTGTATAAATGAACTCACAATATTGAATTAGCACATCAATTTACGGAAATTTTTTGCTGGATGAACCATAACTTTCGGTATAAAGTGATACTAAGGTATCTCGGTATGTACATATACGTTATACGATCAATTGGCCCTACTTTGAAGTGCTTATAACGTGATGCAGCGAATAAAAATCATCTGTAACAAACACAGAAAAAAAATAAGCATTTGAAACATTGCTCTTAAGAAAAACAGGGGAAATATTGAAACAAGACACGTAAAGAGCTGCAAATTGTAGACCATACTTAAACGAAATAAAAACCGTACTCGAGAGAGTGAGAGAAAAAAAGGAAAGGACAATGAAGGCAGAAGTTAGCTGCAAACCAAGAGAGATCCCCTTACCCTTAGAATTAGTTCCTCGCTGGACAAAATACAGTACATAATAAAAACGTAATAACCAAAATACTTTCGCGTTTCTATACGGACGTTTCTCAGTCGGTAATTAATAGGTGAATGGATACATGACAAAAGGAGTTGTGGAAGACACTTTTACGTCACTGGCATCGATAAATGAAGAAATATGTCATCCTACTTCTATCGAGTTGAGCACTGTAAGCTTGAACCTATCTCTGTAACTTCCCAAATGACTTACTAGCTATTTAGAAGGTTGATGCTGGATACTGTCCTTAAATAGTAAGTCGATAAGGTACATCTTGTGTATGGAGTTATCAGTGAGAGATTGGCATCACTGTTCAGTACTTTTGGTGATAACACCTTATCTATAATATTCATGTATGAGAGTGACATATTTATTACTCCTGTCTGCCTTGATTATCCGAAGATTGTTGTTATTGATCCAATTCTTTTAAAGGTTGCTCAAATACTTCTCTAAAAGGTTGGTTATTGTGTACTATATTTTGTCCAACGAGGAACGTCTGGATGTCTAAAGCTAAGCGAATTAGGTTATCCTCGTTTCAAAACCGAACATGTGACAAATACGGTCTTGTAATAACATTAGATATCAATATAAAGCCGATGCAAGTGAATTAAGTACAAAATGGACAGTTTATATAGTAAGTCTCATATTTATTGTGCGCAGTATAACTGCATAAATCAATATAATGTAGAATTGGAGTAAAAAGTTATTTCTCTTTGCTGCATTTTCTTTTGCAAATAATTTTGGAACAGATGACTGACATCTTTACAGTTTTTATAACTTATAGAAAATCACATGCTCTTCAAATTACTGCAATCGATCCACTCATTTTGGAGTAATTGACAAAATAAATTTTATCAGGGGAAAATAACTTACAGCGCCGATTGTACAAGCATTTTAAAATGCGTACAAAAAAGGGGGGGGGGGCAGGGGTCAAAATCTCCGAAGTACTATAGGATCATTTAGCCCGCAAATCTGGATGACTAATTCTCTCGTCTTTAATGCCACTCAAACGTAAGAAACGACTGTTGGGAAAGAACCCGAATTGTAAAATATCGAACTTCGGTCTCAAAAGCCAATACAAAGTGGACACTGGTCTTAAGTAGATATGTAGCAGAAATGGTAATATTTCGCAAGGAAGCAATACAATTAGAATTTTGAACACAAATATCAATTGCCTTACAATAGATTTAACACTGAAACAAAGTAACTACTAACTGTCGTTTTGCTCCTCTGAACTGCCAACATCTTGAGAGAAATACAAAGCACAAAAAGAAGTCTTAAATATTATTAGTTTCAACATTTCTTCAAGGAACTTTTAACTTATCGCTTACCTGTTGGTTTCATGGTGACCTCGTTGGTTGTATTAAAGTGATATCCTAATTTTCGATCCCGCTTTGGGATCATTTTCAAGGCACTAGGTTTAAGATAAAGTGAAAGGAGAAACAAAGGGATAGCTACAAAGTACAAAAAATCAGCTTCATTCCAGGTTTACGACCTTGTACCTTGAAAATGATCCCGAAGCGGGATCGAAAGCTAGGATGCTATTTTAATCCAACCAACCAACGAGGTCATCGTGAAACCAACAAGTAAGCGCTACGATTACTTGACCCGTCCACGTGTTGTAACTTTACAGGAACTTTTATCTTCTTCCGGACTGAGGAATTCGCCCTTCAATTCATGACCATCATTTCTGAAACATTCTGTACATGAATACGATACTACTAGTGGCATGGACATCTTTATTCAGTTTTAAAATTGTTATATTTGAAACTTAAGGGAATTATATCAATTAGAACGTGATTGGGTTCCTTAAGAAGTACCATTATCAAGCAATAATAGAAAAGACCCCTCCCTATATTCTCTAGAGGCGACTTCTGTACAAAGAGTGCATTAACGATTTAAATAGCTAAGGTAAAAAAAATAATTTTTAGAAGTTCATTAATCACTAATAAATATTACACAATCTACAGCTAACGGTGCCGTAAGTTCATTATTCTTCGTCCATTATTATGTTAACGTAAGTGTAGATCAAAAGTTTAAGTATATTAAGTATAGGAGCAAGTTATGTTGTTGCAACATAAAAAAAAAATCCCGTTCAAGCTCAATCAAACGATTTCATATAAATTGAAGAACTGCTAGAGCGACACTTGACAGGAGTTTATGGTGCAACAAGCTGTATGCATTTTCGTGAATACAGGCATACAACTAGCACGAAAAGTTGAGCAGCACCCAAGTTGTGCTGCTTGTTGTAAAGACATCTCTCTGCTGCGATTCAATAAAGTGAGCCCCCATTAATGAACTAATTGCAAAATATAAATCCTGCTTTTAGCAGCATGTTCAAGTATCCTGGATATATCAACTGAATAATAATAAAACTGAAGTTTTTCTTTTAATATGAAAACAGGTAAAGCGTCCTTCGAAACGTTAGATATTTAAACTATTAATTAAACTATTAACAGAAATCTCTAAAACGAAGAAGGAAAAAGTAACTCTACTGTATGATGAATCTACCACAATTTCCTTATTCGGACTATAGGTTACGCATTACATGCATTCCAGAAAAACGGAAAATTATATATATACATATAATGGTACGGTAATGTATTAAAAATGACTTTAACACTGTATGCTGGAAATCGATACGAACACACAAACTACCCAATTCACAATAATTCACTTTTTCACCTCTCATGTAATCACATCCAAAGTAGCACCGTCTACTCTCTATACACTAGTAATCACAAACTTATTACAAAAATAACACTGAAACACTTTATTTAACCATGACCTTCTGCACGTTCCACTTCTCTTCACTACCAATTTCCTCAAGGTCACGAAACTCTACTGTTTATTTCTCACGCGGCAGTATTTCGTTTTCCTCATGAGTACAGGGTGTTGCAAATATATCCCTAATTATCTCTTTACGGGAAATGGAAGCGCTAAAGAAAATTTATTCATGATAAAATAGCTCTTTCACAACAAGTTGTTCTGTCTTCAGGTAAAACATACAGCACTACCTTGCTTAGTGAGGGCTCCCACTCATTTGCCAAGATGAAATTCCCTGACTTTTCCAGGTCACTACTCAGAAATTTCCAGGTACTCCATTTTGTATATATATCATAATTCCATGGGAAAATAAAGATACATCAAAATATTTAACTGTATTCTTTTCTTAAATTGCTTCATGGTTGGCACATTAGCCTCCAAGTAATTTCAAAAACGATGTAACATTAAATGCCTGCTGTAGCTAAATGAACTTCAAACAATAAGCTATCAAATTCCCTGAGTTTTCCAGGTTTTCAGACATTTTAGTGAAATTTCTAGACTTTTTAGTGCTAAGCTGGATTCCCTGACTATTCCAGATTTTCCAGGTGAGTGGGAGCCCTGTTAGTTTTTAAATGGCATTATACATCCGCAGATTACATACTTGGTACACTGACGAAGCAAAAAACACACGAACAATGTATTTAAAGCACACTCTACAATGCTAGAACAGGGTGTCCACCAGCGAGCAGTACAAACCCAAACAACATCCCTGACATTTCCTAGTTTTCCAGATTGTCGTCGACACGCTTACTTAAAGGAAAAAATAAAAAAAAAGCTTAATTTTACCTTCCACAAGCAACAGCAGGGTCAATGAACGAAACACTTTCGGTTAGGTTAAAAATAAGGTGTGACCAACGCTGCAACACCCCAACGGAGAAATCCTGATTTTTCTCCGATTTAAAGAAACTGCCTCGACTTCTCCAAGTTTTCCAGCTTTGTCAGACAGATGGACACCCTGCATAAATACCACAGAATACGAGAGTTTAAATGCCCTTGATTCAATGGCTTCTTTAGTACAGCCTAAGCGATAAACACAGAGTGTCTAGTAAAGACAGACAACTTCTGAAATTATAAACAAACATTACTGTAATTATTCAACAACTTTCGTCGAAGCAAAGGTCATTCAAAACGGCATAATTTTAAAAATAATTCTATTTATCTGCCATAACATATAGCACAATAAACGACCATGCGTATTTCATTCAGCAAAAGCACTTCCTTACAATTACCTCCAATAACCCAATTTTTTCGCGATCTGTAAGCATTGTCTAAATCTAGAAACTATTTTAGGGACTGAGTTATTCCATGTCACTTCATCTAGGGCAGGCCTTTCTTGTGGCCCGCGAGGTCAGTTTGAAAAGTAAATTAACTTACTTACCGAACTAAGTGTATGTGTCTCTCGATAAATACTGAACAGTTTAACATTTTTCAAACTTGCAGAAATCCATTATTGGAGGTCAGACACCTGACTTAATTTTGGTTCTAATCATTAAAGAGTTAATGCGGCTGATATCCCATGAAAAAGGCGAACAGTATAAAAAATAAGTACGAATTCTTTCATATTAATTTCATCTTAACTTCCCAACACTTCAGACAATTTATTTCAAAGGTACAAAATATATTCCTCATAGGTAGTTTCAGGAAAAATTAACTTTTACTTAAAACCCTCAAGGAAGGGTTAACACAAGCAATTTTGGGAATTTACAAGTACAAACAAACTGAAAATGCCCAAAGTTCGTATCATGGGGGACGAAAATATGTACAAGGGCTGTTCAAAAAGAAGTCGAATTTTTAAAAATGGAGGAAATAGTAATATTCATCCATAGTCAGACGGCAGACCTTAAAGCTTGATTTTAACTTTAGAGGAAGAAGTTGGCTGTTGCCAAATAAGGGAAAGCCCAGTTGTGGTGCTTTGCCGAAAACTCCCGGGCAGCAAGTGACGACTGGGAACGTTATCGTGATGAACTACGCATGACTTGTTCTGCAACATCTCTGGCCTCTTCTACCTCATTTCTCTCGTAATTGTTGTATGAAGTTAACATAGAATGTTACTTTCGTTGTGCAACCGCATGGCACAAACTCCAAATAGGCGATTCCCTGTAAGTTAAAGAAGACAGTATTAACATCACTTTAACATGGAGTTTACTCATTCGTGCTATCTTTTTAGGAAAGTGGGGGGGAGTATTGTTAAACCCACTGTGCTGATTGGAGTATCCCCAGGTTTCATCACCAGCGAAACTTTCTTTAGTAAATTTGGGTCAGCATTTACTCGGCGCAACATGTCCTAATCGTTCCTCTTTTCTTTCGGCTGTTATCAGACGTGGCACAAACTTAGCGGCAACACATCACATTTGCACTTTTCCGTCAAAATAAATGACAGGAGTCTGTATTGACGTTCAGTTAAACAACAACTTCACGTGAGGTGGGATGTCGGTTTGCACGGATGACTTCCTGCATCCTTTCCACACGATCGATGTCGGTAGATGAGGACTGTTGTTCATTTTATGTTGTTCTCGGTGGAGATTAGACTCAATTTGAAACGTCTGCACCATTCATAACATTGTGTTCGGCATAAAGACTCCTCATAATAGAGTTTTATGCAACATGTCGAAGATATCTGTGAAACTTTTATGCAATCTGAAAGAGTATTTCACATGTACGCTGCTGTCACCGCCCATACAATTCATTTTATCTTATCTTTACGTACGCTGCTCTTCCAGTTCCTTCATGGTCGGGCAACTGACAATTGCCCCGGACTCAACATAACAGAACTAAACTTTTGAAATGAAAAGTTTGAAAAATAGGCTACACTCTGAGAAACACAGCCACATTTACATTA
>JAGDQP010057961.1:0-12644 GCA_022664845.1 Lepisma saccharinum
CCCCTATCATCTAGTGAGCAGCATCATAGACAATAATAATGTTATTACGACAGGACGTCAACACTGCAGATTTTTTAAAATTATAAAATAATTAACATAAATGGTCTGATCGTAAACGTAATGTTTTGTAAATTACTTGTACCACTTTCTTGTCTATTGTTAAAGCAACACTCATGGCTAAAATACAATATATTTCGAAAAAAAACAGAAATAAAATCACGAGGTGTACATACACATATCACCCACGGGACAGCCAAGGGTGGTTCGATCCTCCCGCGACAAATCCGTGATGCCGCGTGGAGGCCGCGGGTCTCTTTCAGTCCCACAGTATGACTGTGCAACACAAAATGGTCAAGGGTCTGTCAGGCTTTCCGTGGGTAGTCCGCGGAACGACTATGCATGTGGCCCTAAGAATGTGGAAGCAGACACGTGTCACTATAAAGAATACGATTTGCGAATGTTGGTTGGAAAAGCAAAATAAAGTCTATGTGAGTTAATAAGACAATAAGACCACGTCATTCATCTGAAGTATCCACTTTTCATGTTATTATTCTTAGAAAGAAACACTATACTATTTGTTAAGCATGTTTTGGATAGAGTAAATGGTGGAGTATCGCTATCGTGCTAGACTTCTAAAGTGAACACCTCATTTCTATTCCCAACCAGGCAGTGTCTTTTTTCGCATAAATAATGGTTGCAAACAGAGATCCATCTTCGGTTGGAGAACTTACGAGGCATCAATGGCGAGAATCAGAGTAAAGAGTGGGTGTATTCTTTAGCATAATAAAAAGTATTATTAATATTTTTCATGGGCTTTCTCTCTCCCAGTTTCTTGACGTTTTCTTATCATGTATTTGATTCTTTCTCTTCTTCTCCCTTTCTATCTACGTTTACTTCTTTTTCTCTTTCTGCTTCTTTCTCTTTCACACACTCTCACCTTTTGTGCTTGTTTGTCTTCCAAAGCTAAAACCGGGCGACGTTTGAGGACCTGATGATTGGGCATGACTGGAACGTAAGTGACCCAGTCCTAAACTTGACCCGAATAACCTAGTAACAGGATTGACCCGGTCTTGAAATTTAATTAGCTGGGAATTTTGGCGTCGTATTTTTCGTGCTCTGGGGTAACATCTCGGGTCCTGGTCACCCCTGAGAAAATACGTCAAACACAAGGGAATAATTAAAATCTCTTTTTTGTCCTCCGGGTTATCGGGTCTCAATCGAATCACCGGGTCACAACGGGTTCGGATCCTAGACCCGGTGGCAGCCCATAACCTGACCTGCATTACCCGATGACCCGGTTCAGCTTTGGCGTTTTCATTCTATCTGCGTGGATTGTTGTAAAGACTAGTTCATTAGTGTTGTAATTATTAGAACGTTATATTAGCAGTAGGTTGGTGTAACAGTAAGTTCTTAAAATTGTGGGGTTTCCTGCTTGATTTTGATCTACAAATCAGATATTTTTACGGAAAGGGAAGCCTGAGCGATAGGTGTCTAAATGCTGTAAATAGAATTCAACTTAAAATGAAACTTGCGGTAACTAGCTGACCGTAGCGAGTTTAATGGCTGATTTAACAATATATTTGTAATGGTCTGTGTAGCTAATTGGAGAGCGTGCGAGACTCATTCTCAAGGTTCTCGGTTCGATTCCCCACCTGAATTTCCATTTATTTCCTTCAAGCAAAACTTTGGTAAACTTTATTTTTATATGTGCCTGTCTAGCAACTTTGGACTGCGGCCCGCCACGATTCCCCTGTAGCTGTAAAAATGCACACCTGTGTCCCTGCCAGGACTCGAACCCGGGAGCTTCGAGCCGATGGCCTACCGCCGCAGACCACTCGGCTGGCTATTTTCTTTACGGAATTAAGCGCTGTTAATGATCTTCGCGATTGCTCCTGAAATAGATTTATCTGATAAAGGGAGAGGACACAAGTCTGAGAAAAAGAGAGAGGGGCAGGAGTGAGAAACGCAGACTGGGTATTGAAAAGCGTTAACATTTAATTCCTTTCCATGTTTTCCGCCATTTTCTTTCCCTCTTTCCTTATTTTCTCCTCTCTTTTTCATTCCCCGTCTTGTTCATGCTTTTTCTCTTTGTGTTTGAACTCTACAAGTTTTGTTGCAGTGCATAATGACGATTACTGCATGATGTCCATATTATAATTTTCCATTTTTTTGCATTAATTCCTAACTCTTGGAACTTAACATGAATGGAATTTCTGCCTATCTATCTCGTGGTTCTCTAAATGATGCCCACGAGTCATTTTTTCTTGCTCCGAATGGAGGAACATGCATGAATGCCATGTTTTGGCGCATATTTGTACTGTTACGTTGGTTGTCTGACTATTAGCCGTACAGTGAAAGAATTGGTTTGGAGGTAAAAGCGAATATCTATTATAGCTCCAACCTCCATTAATTATTGGAAGTGACTGTGTGATTGTTGATTTCTGGAATGTTTTACTGAAAGTAAACATACAAAAATAATTACTTGATTGTTTTATCCTTATTGTATTGGAAATTTTAAAAATAAATTGATCAGAAAGGGCTTAATACCGTGTTAAAAGAAAATAAAACTTCAGCATATACTTTAATTATCAAGTGAACGACAAAAGGTAATGATGAGGACGATTGTTACTACAACTTTATTATGGCAAAATGCAATCGGCTCTCCCCCCTCTAAATTTTCCTACTTCCCTGTTAACACTAGGGTCTGAAACTTAATCGAAGCATGTTTTTCCTTATTGCAACTCGTATACGCAAGGTAGCCACTGTCAAGATCCATTCAGTTCACATTCCAACTCACAAATTTGTTTTTTGTTCCAAATGAAACACAGATGCGAGACCGCGGATTAAAAATCTGCATTCTGTTATTTAGACCTCGAAATACTTACTGCAAAGTGGGGTAAAATTGATCAAAAGACCGTTTAGTAGGACAAAAACTTTCATCCGCTTAATTTCCCGAATTTGTTATACTAAATAATATTTATAATAAACTGTTGATTCCGAGGATGAATGTTACCTTGCTATATTTCTAGAGGCACTACCAAGATAGTTCATATGAAACATAGATCTACTTCAGTATTTCTCACATAACCACTATAATTATAAAAAACAAAATACTCACTTCTCAATCCTTGATGTACAAGAGTCATCAATCTTATCAGAACTATCGTCAAACATTTTCAAGGCAGTGCTTTCTTCAATATTAATCTCTGGATAGAGAACATAAGAATTTGCAAATGCATCTTTTTCGTTGTTTCCCAAATTGTTGTATGAAATATCTGCACTTTCTTGTAATTTAATGTTATTTCCCATTTTCATTTCTTCGTGAGATTTCACTTTCGTGAAGAGCGTATCGTCTTCTATATCAATTTCGTCTTTTTTCGTAACGACCATCTCTACTTTCAAATTGCTGCACAAACTATCTGTAGTTTCTTCCAATGTACTGGGGTTTTCCGATTTCGTTGATTCAGGAGATTCGACTTTTAGCGATAGCGTTCTATCTTTTTTGTCATATTCATCCTCATCATCATCGGTAAAGACTGGCTCTACTTTCAATTCTATAAATTCAATAGGAGTGTCCATACCGACTACTTTCCACAATGCAACTGAGTACAACGATTTCTTTTAATGTTGTGTTAGTAACCTAAAAGTAAAAAGAGAATAAATAAAAATAGATTACTCTTACTAACTTTAAAGGTTAAAATAAGTTTTACGTGTGGATTGACATCTGTATTTGTAGATTACAAATACTTGCTCTTCATTAAAACATAATTTACAATTCAAAAACTCAAGGTATTGAATCGTGTGAGGCACAGTTTATATACAATATTAAACTGAGGCTCACAGTATTATACCAAGCAATAGGTTCCATAAGTCGTTTCACTTATTCAATGAACATTGAGTTTTTCGAAGTGGGCTTTGACAAAATGATACTTGGAATATTATTTTCACAGCAGAATGATGGCATATTTTATTCTGATACAATGAATAATAAAAAGGTATGCCCGAAAAAAAAAATGATTTTGATTCCAAGTAGACTAAGCGTTTGGCTACATAAACAATTCGTAACAACAGTATGCACTACGATCAAATTACAAATCTGGTTCAATAACAAAGTATGGGTATGGAAACGTTATCTTTAAATTCACGTTCTCCAAAAATCTACAGATCAGAAAACTCTCCACCTCCTTCATACCAAATAAACACACTCTTACACTCAGAAATATCGATTTTGACCAGGAACATTAAATGGACATCAACTACGTACAAGAACATTCTACATTATCATCTACATCTATTAATTACTCTTTTCTCCTAACTAACTTCAAAGGAAAATTTCAGAATCTAAACAAAACTTCTATTTCAACAGATCACAAACACCTATCTCGAGACTAATCGCACAAATAATCCCTACAAGAAGTAACACCATCATCAAATCACCAGACATCAGTTTTGCTAGCAAAATCAGGAATCGCCAGTTTTGAGATGTATGGTAAAAATGCAAACATCACACGCCTTGATCAGAAACTTCTCAAACAGCCATCACTACCACGCAAGCCACCTACATTATCTGTAGTAATCAGCGGGGCTGTTCCAACGCTCACAGACGACGAGATTGAGGCAACGCACACATGGACCATTCAATACATAAGTGCCTACGCATGAAAGCAAAAACAGAACAAGCCACTTACATGGTTAGGGTTCTAACTACAAATTAAGAGACTATAGACGATCTTCTCTCAAACGGTGCCTCCATCTACAGAAGATATCGAGCTGAACCCTTGCATTCACCTCCACGGATCAGATTGAGAAATGTCAATTGTAGACCGCATATCCTCCCTCCAAATGCAATACTTTGAAATATGACTTTTGCACTGACAACCGTTCAACGAAAACCTATACGAACCTTCAACAGCCTCCAACATGCAACACTTACGGCGATCATCACACAACTTTACGCTATAAATGTAGACCAGAACGTGATCTAGGAAAACCTGATCTGATAGTACCAACACACACTCCAGAAACCAAAACTCAGCCCATAATTCCTGTAACATCTGTGCATCCGCCTATATCTATTGAACAAATATTGACTTTCCTTACATTCCATTCCATAACATTCATCCTTTCCAATGTCATTACATTTTAGAGCAGATATAATATACCGCAAAGACCATACTCAATGTAAACTTCAGTACAACATATTCAGGGCCATACGCAAATTTTCAGGCTCATGCATACCCACAAGAAACAGAAGTATAATCTGACAAAACAAACCATCATGTACTCATTCTCATTATGGTGCCAGCTTTTCTGTTTCTGAATATCCGTTCCCTACCAAAGCACAAAACTATTTTTGCATCCCTACTACTTGAAGAACGCTTTCCTGATAAATGAAACTTACCCGTAAGGTTCAATGCAAAATTTCTGGCTAAACCCTACTCAGAAACGACAACAAACTACTGGCCTTAAGAGCTAATGCAGGTGTCCCTATAAGATTTTCCCTTCACATACTATTTCATCAATACACACCTCCTCCATCCAACTTACTGGAACATTTCATCACTTCATTATACTTCAAGCAAAGATACATTACTTTAGCAACACTCTACATTCACCCAGGCCACTCAATACCAATCAACTTCTTCACATACATCTCTAACAATTTTCGATACTAAATAATCATGGCAGACATTAACACCCATAGCAGATCCTGCAGAGCCAAAAGCGACTTCCACAACTTTATCAGTCAAGAAACAACCGGCACTATCCACAGAATACCTAAACGTACGCCTCCAATCTCAAACACATACCGGATATTGTCATAACTTCATCGAATCTACTCACCAATAGCCATTTCGACATTCTTGATCCCCTAGGAAGTGACCACATACTAGCTAAACTCACAAATGACTTCAACGGACCAAACCCAACCACACTCATTAACCGGCGTCAAGAACTTCCATTTGACAGACTTAACTAGGCTGATTTAGGAAACATATAGAAGCACAACAGAAGTTTAGCTTTCTTTATTTTAAAATTGAACTTTATTTTTCAATGCCCAAAAATATTAATGTAGGTTACATATGTCCCACCCCATGATGAAAATCTATCATAACTTCTTAACAATACGTTCAAGTAGGATCTAAATAGGGGTGCCAAGCAGGATATCTAATAATCACGTTGTTAAAAGGCTAATAGTTTAGCAGCACTGGGTTACAGGCACCGATTCGTCAATAAATTAGCAAGTATGGGTCGCGTCGTCTTTTGCGATGATATGGAATTCAGTCTGTTTCCTAAGGGGCGCTAGCGCTTTTGCGTCGTATTGTTCTTATTTTAGCGTCCATGCAGTGAACATTTACGTTCCAAATTCATTCCTTCTATAAGATTAACGTAACATAATCCCTTGGTCTATTTTAAAGTTACCTTACAGATCATTATTGACAAATATATGTAGGTTTGAAGTTTTCAGTCAATTTAGATACAGGCTTGAATTTTGAGAAAATTTAGATTTAAGTTTGAGTTTTTTCAAATAAATTAAAAGGTTCTTTTAACATCACATCTTAATTATAATGAGTGCAAAAAAGGAACACACCCCGTCTTCGATATTAAGTAAAATAACAACGACGATTATGACATGAAATTACCCTCATGTACGATGTAATAGAGAAAAAGGGAATTTCAAATAAGTACGATGAGTCAGAAAAATCTACACGTTAAAAACGAAAATAGCAGAATTTTAATAATATAAAACGATGAATGAAAATACGAGAGCTTTTCGAATTAAAGGTGAGAAGTTAATGTGCTATGCGCATGCGAGCGTAGGACCTAACATATTGCAATTAGTATGTTTATTTAAGGTGAGCATAATGTTAGACACTATCCAACGGTCTTGAGTGATATCAGTCAGGAGATATAGACGGCTACTGGAAAAACGTACAGGGTCTCAAATTTGACGAAATTTGCCTCTACTCTGTCTTGGTATTAGCTCATTATGTACGGCATGGGACGTCAGGGTTTGCTTGCAGAGCATTGTGCATTGATTGTTCGATGAACGAATAATTTGTCAGTGCGGTATAACAGATAATTCCATAGATAGTATAAAATAAGTATATGCAACGACGAGAAATAAATAAATGATGTCACTCTAGTCCTCCACGACATGGATATTTTATAGTTAGTCTAAGACTGTAGTTCGACTCCAGATTAGATAAGACTTTGACTTTCTGAGTCCCTGCTGGAACTTAACATATAGCATTACTGAAAGACTTAGTCTTCTTCAATAGGACAATATCAGAGTTTTGACATTACAAGTTATACTCAGTTGTCATATAGTGAATATGGAAATTAGAGCAACATCTGTGAACGTCATGTCTGCATACTTCTCTTATTTGAACATTTAATCTTCGTGTCAATTGTGCTCGGATCCTACAGTTATGTCCATCAAGTAAACTTGCGTGAGTTGAGAGCTTTTCGCATTATGGTTAAGTTCTATGTGATCTCTGCTTTGGTCATTTTATGTATAATATCTTAGATATTATATACAGGGGTTGGACAAAAGATCTAAAAACACGTCATACAGGACACGTAAGTGTGGCCCGCCACTGTACACCACGTGTTGCGGTTGCCGACCGTGTTTTTTTTCAATGTGTCATGTGGACCTTCCTCTTCCGTCAGCAGTACCCAGTTTACCTGTGAGTGTCGTGGTGTGCAAGTGGTGCGGTAAAATGGGCGACCTGACAGACTTCCAAAGAGGCATGATCGTTGGTGCCCGTCTGGTTGGAGCTTCAGTGACAACAGTGGCGACCATTGTGGAGGTATCGATAGGCAGTGTCCAATGTCAGGAGGGCATACACAATGCATGGGCAAACAACGTCTGCAAAGCACAACAGTGGTCGAAAGACAATGCTGTCCGATAGGGACAGGAGGGCATTAAAACGGATTGTAGCAGCTGAAAAGCAGACCACTGCAATGAAAATTACGTCTGAACTCAATTCCGGCCTACAGAACCCGGTTTCATCAAAAACAGTGCGACGGGAACTTCATAAAATGAAAATTCATGGCAGGGCCGCGATCGCCAAAACTCTGGTCACAGCAGTAAATGCGAAGCGACGTATCCAGTGGTGCAAGGACCACAAGGAGTGGACGCTTGATCAGTGGAAACACGTAATGTATTCCGATGAATCGACCTACACCTTGTTTCCAACAACCGGTCGTGTTTACGTATGGAGAACACCGTCGCAGGCCTATGATCCAGACTGTCTGCGCCCAACTGTAAAGCATGGGGGTGGTTCTGTTACAGTATGGGCAGTGATATCGTGGTTTTCTCCAGGTCCCATCATAGCCCTGCATGGAATGATAAATGCTAAGGCGTATGAGGCCATTTGGGGGGACCAGGTTCTACCCATGGCCCACACATTGTTCCCGGATGGTGATGGCATCTACCAAGATGATTTGGCACCCTGTCACGCTGCAAAAACGGTGCAATCATGGTTTGAGGAGCATCACCAGGAGCTATCACACCTCCCCTGGGTCCCACAATCACCAGATCTGAACATCATTGAGCCATTGTGGTCTGTGTTAGAAAGGCGTGTTCGGTCTCATTACCCTCCACCATCATCCCTTAAGGAACTGGAGCATGTTTTGGAGGAAGAATGGTACAACATTCCACACACCACGATTCAGGAACTGTATACGTCCATTCCACGTCGGATCCAAGCTGTTTTGGACGCAAAAGGAGTCCCCACACCATACTAGGTATGATTTTCACACTTTGGAAACGTTTTAGAATTTTTTGTCCAACCCCTGTATGTAAATTCAAGTAACAGTCCTTTGGAATATTTCATTGCTATTCATCTAGTATATTCCAATATGTTCGGATTTATGGTAAATACATTGTATTCAAATAGATTCCCTTTTGTTTCCTTCCACTATGTACTCATGTTTTAGTAGTAAACATCCTCACATTTAGCTACGCCAAAATCCCTATTTCGAATGCCAAGCGAGATTAGTACGAAAACCTAGTGTTACTCTTACACTATCATGAACTTTAAAATAATCACAATTTTTGCTTGTCATCGTAAAACAAGAAACAACGAAATACAATTTAAAATGTATGGTAAATTGTGTTACGCTCCCTCGTACACAGAGTTCATGAATGCAGACTGCCGAGTAGGTCTAAATTAAAACAAGTCGGAAGAGCAGGCGAGTGCGTACTGTGTTACACATTTTAAAAAGTACTAAAACAATGTTTTAATTTTCAGACATAACATGTCAATCTTGATTACATAACGCCACAAACACCTCACAAGTTTGAGAAATACAAAAAGGGGTTCGCAAACATTAGTACATTACAAGACACAAAAGCACAACTTGGGTTCTGAATGTACCTTAAAGTGAGAATAGTTTTTCTGATAACTGATGCAATTAACCATAACATCAATTTCTTGTATAACATCCTACGTTGTAAAGTACTTAACTTAAATTGGTGTCCGGTTCTATAACTCCTGTTGAGTCCAAGAAAAAAAGTAAAATTACAACAGTAAGGTGTAATTACTTCGCTTTCTGTGGTTGAAAAAAACTTTCGTTATGAAATGTAATTGACAAAAAAAATGGAAGTAGTTTAGTAAAAAAGCCGGGAAATACAAGAAAGGAAGTTTCCACAATTTTTCGTGCTACTTAAAAAAGCTTCTTTTGCCATTTTGAAACAGGTAATATTGTTTGATTATTAATAGATAGTTAAAATGTTAGATATTGGTAGAAATATACATTTAGAGTAATAAAATCTGTATTGGGACTCACAGAAACAAAACTATGTTCCACAAATGTGTATTCTAATGATTCCAGCTTGCAATCAGTCACATATTGCATTGCGTTGCGATGGGACAATCTAATACAGCAGAAAGCTTATGTTTCTTGCTTCATCTTAACAACATCGCTAATCGTAAAATTTTAAAATATATTTTACGAAAAGCTACGAATAGGCGTGTTTTATGAAAGTAAATACCTTCTTATACATATGATAAATCCGTTCGAACTCTGAACAGTTTCAGGGCGAAGTGGGGCTAATATATGAAAGCTGCTACTAATTTGTAGTGTAAGTTATTATTTTATAGTCTCAAGAAAATCATTTCCATATTTAAATACAATGAATGCTTTCTGAATATTTTGGAGCTCTTTTATATGAAGAAAAAGATAAGAATGCCACTTAAATGGGTTTCAAAGAACTGGGTGTTATAAAAACACGAGTCGTGGTTAAGCAACTTGTTTAATATGCTACTGTGAATAGCATATACGCTATTCAAAATCACAATGTCTTACTATGACTAAGTCTGAAGACATTGTTCATTATATAATTGTCCGAAATATTACAATTAGAATATTATGATCCAGGAGTATATTTTGTGTATGAAACTACATTTTATTTGCCATATTCTGTCATTCTGTTCATTGCCCAGGTATTCCAGAAAAAAAATATATTCACATCTCTTTAGTTTTATAAAACAAGTTACTATCATTTTATTATTATGCAATGAAATGGAAACCGGATCTTTGTTATATACTCATGAATATTTACAGTACTCCTGTGGCCAGAATGCATATCAGAAAAGAAAAAAGCATAATCGGTGAGTCCGACAAATCTTTGTTAAGAATTTACGAATCGTTAAGAGCCTTGAAATACATTAGATTTGCTTAATTATTAACTGAAGTTGGTAAAAACCACAAAATATCTGTTAAGTAGTGAATATTTGTGATGAAAAAGCAAATATATATATATATATATATATATATTTGCAACTAAATCGCGTTTGTTTTGCAAAAAAAGTATTTTTATTTCTATTTTTATTAAAAAAGTTGGTGATAAGAGCACACGCACACAGAAACGATGTAGAATACGATACTGTAAGTAGCCTAAACATGAACCCAGTCCTAGCCCGAAAGTTTAATTAAAAATGTTTTCCAATAAACCATTTGCAAGTCTAACAAAGCCATTTTCGTTGAAATTGAAATGTCCACCATGGTATTTCGTTAGGTAGCTGCAGCTGTTATAAAAAATTGTAAACAACCGTAACCGTTGGGTAAAATATAGCCACAATAGGACCAGGCCCGACAAGAACGAGATAAATAATGGCAATTTATAGCCCGAGCCCGTGTAGACTTCTAATATACAAGTCTAGCGTTGGATGGAAAAAAATACATGCATTTTGTTTCTTCGCGTTGAAAACTAAATTATTATAATAAATCAAATCTTCAAGTTGTTATTATATTGATAACAAAGAATTTACTTGCATAAATCACACCCATTCTTGGGTCTTCGTAAAATATATATCTGAAAAGTTTACGATTAGCAATATTAATAAGACAGAGTAAGAAACATAACAAGTTTTCCGTTGCATTAAATCAGCGTTTCTCAGCCTTTTTCATCCTGCGACTCCCTTCACCATGCCTTCTAGGCGTCGACCCCCTTCCACCATGCTTTCTAGCCGGCGACCCACAATTATTTTATTCTGTGTAATATTTGCTTTTCATTCCAAAACATAACATTTTATTTCCTACATTTATAATAAACATCCTAATTATACTATCCAAAACTAAGTAAACTATATTATTTTTAGTGATAATTAAAAACAACAAGCAAAATAAAATACTTTCTTTGAAGTTTATTTTTACCGACAAAAGCCTAGTTAAATTGTTTTTCCCCGTCCCTCGTGACCCGCATGCACACATTCCGCGACCGCCAGGTTGAGAAACTCTGCATTAGGTTCCATCGCAATCAGTGCTGTCTGTTGTCGGGATGCATCCCGACAAATGGGAATTTGCGAGGTGTGGCGGGATTTTTCATATTAAAATGGAAATTCAAGCAAGATGTCAACTTACAATGGAAAGTGGTTGCTTTTTCAGTTTTGTTCGCGTTGAAGGCAGAAGGGCGAAAGTAAACTATTTTTAATATAACTTATGTCTGTCTACTTGAAAGCAACAATCGCACATATATGTTTGTACTTAACAAATCGCAAGCAATCAGTTGTCTATAAAAAATACAAATCATATGAATATTCTGCATTATCAGGAGCTCCTCAGGGTTCGAACCTATGCTCTTTATTATTCCTCTTATTTGTTAATGTTCTTCCTGATTATTTGCCTGATAATGAAAAATTGTTATTTGCAGATGACTTTAAAATATATACAAAAGTCAACTCTATCGGAGACTGCATAAGGCTTCAGCAAAGCTGAGATAATATTGCAAACTGGTGTGCTATTAATCAACTTGGAGTCAACATAAGTAAATGTAAAGTATTATCATTTAATAGAAATAAAACCACTCGTCAGTTTGATTATTCCATTAATAAAATTGTACTAAACAGACCGACTGTAGTTAAGAATCTTGGTGTCAGTTTTGACTCGAAATTGACTTTTAACATACACGTTACAAATATAACAAATGAAGCCTTGAAGTTACTAGGATTCGTAATTAGGACGGGAAGAGAATTCAACAATATATCAACACTGGAAAAAATTACTATGCTTATGTTCGCTCCAAGGCAGAATATGCTTCTTCTATTTGGAATCCATATCAATTGAAACATTGCCAACAATTAGAGAATATCGAATCAAAATTTCTTAAATTCCTGACTTTTAAAGAAACTCGA
>JAGDQP010057962.1:1153-12644 GCA_022664845.1 Lepisma saccharinum
ATATACTGTATATATGATAATACTTTTTCTATATGAAATTCAATTTTTATAAAAAAAAAATATTGTCTAATCATGACAGTCGTTTGATGGACCGGTATGGATAACAATTTTGAGAAGTGTATGATTTCCACAATTCATACTTTTCAACTTCCATCACCTTAAAACCTTCATATTCCACAGTGGCCCAACACAAGTCCTCCACCGTTATATCTTGACAGGTTCTTGAATCGCATATTTCGCTAATGACCTTATGCATTTTGTTTCAGGGCTTGATAGACCTGGTTCAAACACTTCAGGGATCAATGGCCATTGAACAGCAAACATTTGACTCGCTCCACCACCAGTTAGCGCTATCATCCAACGACGTACAACATCAGCGCCTCAGTGCGGCACTATGTAAAAGTCAGGTCAGACTGGCCCGCTTGTGCTCGCGTAATATGAGATGCTTCACACAGGTAAGAATTATGATTAAAGTGAGAATGAAATTAATTTTGGTGTTGGCTTCCTTGGGGTAAAATAAGGAATGAGATTGTGACATTACGTACACGAAGAATTTTCTATGAGAATTGAATTTTTCTGAGCATCTTCATCATACAAGTTTCTCAAGACAAGAAGACCTTCCTACGTGGCTGAACGACTTTATTAAAAGTATTACCCATCAAGATAGCCTATAATTTCAAAATAACTTGTTGATAATTCTCAAAATAAAAGAAAATGACCCATACAAAATATAGGTTACACAGTTTTTCATTACAATTTAGTGAGGTGGAAAATGTAAAAAAATTAATACAACTCACTAAAGATGTGCTTGTTCGTTAAACTTGAAAATATCTCAAAATCTGTTGTTCTGTCTGTCTTTCTGTCCATTATAGAAATCAGTAACGCTAGACCAATTCGCACCGAACTTTGCGTGTCTACCTCATTTCAGTACAGGAAGACTGTAGACTACGTCTGGTGTCCCCGAGCGGCTTTACTGAAGTCCTATTATCTCCACTAACATCTCCTGTCTGCTTCTGCAAACCTCATGACACCAATGTTGTTTGAGTTGCATATACGCAAGGAAATATCTTTTCGGTTAGGTAAAGTTGGGCGGTACAGCATTATAGCCATGTCCCCTGTTTAGTATAATTATTTCATTTGCCCACCCCACCCCACGCATGGGTGAGCGCCTCAGCACCCAATAGCAGATAATTTTGTCATATTATTGTACTGTGTTTGTTCCGACAAGGATTTTAGAAGTTTTCTATTATGCCGTGTAATTCAGAAATCATTCAGCAATTTTGAATTTCCAGTTTTTTTAAAGACCTTTAGACAACTTTGGCAGAATTGATGGAATGAAGAAAAGGGAGGAAACGGGAGAACCCCGAGCAAATCCATTCATACGGTGTTTGTCCATCACAAAGCCCATATGCCATGAGCCGGCACCGAACCTAGGAGCCCAAGTAACAGAGGTGAGTGCTCCACCACTGAGGCATGACGCTCCCTCAAACAATCTTAGTGAGTATATTCTACAAACATCACCATCACTAGCACTCTCGTGATTGCGGCAGGTCCTTCAAAGTAATTTCAGCTTTCTCTATTTGTTCCACCTTCCGTTTTATTATTAACGTACGCTTGTTCTTGTTTGATTATATCAACTATATACAACATCAATTTCCGATATCTTTCATCTTTAATGCATAAACAATGTTCTAACTAGTTTGGTTTAATGTGTTTTGTTATTTCCACTATTCCTTTTCTTTCATTTACCCAGAGGGATTTTGTCATTCTTCTTCAGATTTTCATTTCAAAATCTTTCTGTCTTCTTCCATTCACACCTTCATGAGTTTCGAACTACAAAACAAATACATCACAGGTTTTATTTCCCACTATATGCCGAGAATATTTTCAAGAAATATGGAATATTCCACGAATTTCCTGGTCTGCACATGGAATATACCAATATCCGCTTTGCGAAGAATGTATGAAGATTTTTATTTTACGAATTATATTTTATCTTTAAAAAATAAAAACATTTTTAAATTCTTATAACGTTAAAATATAAGGTTATTATTATACTTTTCATTTTTTATATTCTTAAAAATGTTCATCTGAGAATATATTAGAAATATTTCATATATATATTCGTTCATAATACCAAGCATTATATTCCTCGGAAATATTCGCGGCATTTTTCCAATACTCCAGGAATATTCCTGGTATACTGGGATTTAAATAGACAACTCCTGGAATATGTGGCCTAAGCCATAGTTGCCTAAAGGCCTTAAATAAATTTAAAAAATCCTGGAATATGCTGTGTTGTGTGGATTGCACGTTTCCATTCCATACAAATCATTTATCTATTTTTTGCCAAGTCGTTGTTCATCAGTCCACATAATTTATTTAGTGAACTCGAGAGAAAGAGAGAGTAGAAAAAGAACATTGGAAAATAATTTTAAAACCATATAAAATCATTTTGAAATGATTACTTAATACCTTTCAAGGGTTTAGTTTTAAAATATTTCATCCCTGTTGTAAAATCCTCCTTAAATTCACAATTTAAAATAGAACTTGTAATAAATGCTTTAATATTAGTTTAAAATCTAAACAGGTGTTGAAAGAATTTTAAAAATTAAATACATAATTTTAAAATTCTCTTGTTTTACTTAAAAAAAATATTTTTAAAATTATTGAATTAAAAGAAAGTAGAACTATTTATATTATTTCTTTTTATAATTTAAAAAGAAAACTATTTGTAAGATTTTCTTGCTACCGTGTGAGGGTTGGTTTCGTACTAGAAAATTGATGATTGGAATCATTATCCCAAAATATGAACTAAAATATTTTATTTAAAGTGCATTTGTATAACTTCAGATATATCATTGGTTATTGTTCTAGAATCATATTTATCAAGAACTTATTGAGGTGTTTTATTTCTAATTGCATAACATTAAATTCCCATTATTTCTAGTATTTTTACAATCTCGGTAATTCGACAATATTTTGGTTCCATATAGATTAGAGATTTTTTTTTATTGATTCAGTTGTCTTACTTTCCATCATCGTTGAATGTATTGTGTAGTCCGAATCCATTATAACGGTAGCGATAGTTGTTCGCAAATTCTGCATGAAACAATTATCTTCTTACATTAATGCATGTCTACAGAAAAAATATTTTGGGGAATTGAATTGAATATTGCCTTTAGGCATCAGGCCAATAGGCATTAGGCTCAGGCCAATTCTCTTGGAGACAACGTTTTTCTTCTCTGTGCCTGAAAACTGACAAATTATGGCTCTGAGTTTGAAATAAAGGTGGTACTTTAAAAAAATATCAGATCAACCCAAACCAAAACACATATAAAAAACAAGAACTAGGAAAAAAATTGCAAATAATATTAGATATACCCAAATTAAATTTTGAATTGAAATTACAAAAATTATTTTTTTAGAAATACAAAACCACGTCCTTTACTCGAAGCACAAAAATCGCAGTAAAACTATGAACCACGGGACCGTGGTACTTCAAGATGCAGTTGTTGTCCTAGGTGTGTGAGGGTCTATACTTCAACAACGATGGATACGTATAAGCTACAATATAACCAAATTAGGCAATTTCACACAGTAACAGGGAATCCAATGGTTATTTTACAATACAATCCTTTCATCTGTGTTCAAAGTAAATTCACACTTAATCAGAGGGGATCTTTTAACCTTGATTCGATTTTTTTTTCCTTTAGTGTGCGTAATCCATCCACATATACATCCAATCTCATACTGGTGGTCGACTGCATCACAATGAAGGATGGGCTTCTGCGACAGAAAACCAGAGCGCATCGTGGCCCAAATATAAAAAAGGGTATCCTATAGTTTTGATACAACACTCTCCTCTACTCATGCAGAAGAAAATTGTTTGCAGAGATTGATTAAATATTTCATGTGAAATATTATGTTTTATGGAGTGGAAACATGGACTTCACATTGAATGGAGAAAAACGGCTGAAAGCCTTTGAAATATGTACTTGAAGAAGAATGGAAAAGTTAACTCGATACAGAAATTACGTAATAAGTAGAGACGAATGTTTAAGCAAAATGTTTATCCTTTAAGTAAGAGTTTATAAAAAGTACTTGACTAAAGTTTGTTTTTGAGTTTTGGCGTGCTTTGAGCCAACTTTCGTTTTACCTATTTTTGTTTTAGTGTATACTGCCTATCTTTCTTTTAAAGCTTATTTCCATGCTTTTTATGAAATTAACGAAATGAGAAATTTATTTTAAAGCTTATTTCCATGCTTTTTATGAAATTAGCGTGCGCGGCAGCGCACGCAGCCAAGTTCTAAGCCGACCTTGACGTGCGGTCCAAGTAGCTTTACACGAAACACTAAAAAAACGAACAAGAGCTAAATTACCATTTTCAAGACATCACTGCTTACTTACTAATTACCCCAGCAACATCAAATTACCAACGATTACTAGTAATAAGATCTTCTATAACACTACCAAGCCTCAAATCAAAGGGCTTGGGGTGCTGAGTTATAAACCCCCAAAATAGGCTTTCTTCGTGTAATAATCACTCACTTACTGACATAAATGTTTGACATGTTCCCGACTAGCTAGAAATACAAAACTTTACACATGCTTAGGGGGTAACATGTAAAGCTCCAGAAAAGTCCAAAATCTGGGGTGCGATCCCTAGGGCATCACAATAGCCCCTCAAATTGTAAAATCAATATACATGTTCTGACGTGTTCCCGACTAGCTAGAAATACAAAATTTTACACGTGCTTAAGGGGTTATTTTTAAACCTCCAGAAAAGTCCAAAATCTGGGGTAACATACCAATAAACCCCACCAACCCCCAAAAGTACCCTTTAGAATAAAGGGATCCGATATATAATATGTTATATACCGTTGAAATTGTCTCAACGTGATCTTTTCAGAAACGAGTAGCAGCAACAGCTAATCTACCCCTAACTAACATTAACACACAAAACCTACCCCTAAGTAGAAAATTAAATTTACTAAAAGTTGTGATATCCGAATCCAAAACACCCCGTGTCAAAAACAAATCCAAGTTTCCAAGCAGTACAAAAAGAGAGATGTTTCAGCACATGGAAGTTTTGATATATAAAACTGGCCAAGTTCTTTCCCAGGTAGTTCTTATATTGATTTAGCTAAGTTTTATGGAACAAATGAAATGTTCTTATACTGCTTACATGGCTGGGATTCTTTCAAGAACTTGGCCAACTCTCTGATAATTCTACTGTCACTTACTTAAACACTGTACTGTTCGATTAAATTCCAGACCAGTTGGCCAAGTTCTTGAAAGAATCCCAGCCATGTAAGCAGTATAAGAACATTTCATTTGTTCCATAAAACTTAGCTAAATCGATAGGAGAACTACCTGGGAAAGAACTTGGCCAGTTTTATATATCAAAACTTTCATATGCTGAAACATCTATCTTTTTGTACTGCTTGGAAACTTAGATTTGTTTTTGACACGAAGTGTTTGGGATTCGGATCTGTACTACACTTACACAACTATAGTCCATTTCCTTATTTATTTGAAGACAGATTAAACAAGTTCTCTTTCAATTTCCGAGAAATTAAATTATGGCAAACACCAGTAAATCTGAACCATTATTGCACTGTGCCTCACAAAATGTATAGAAGTATAACTACAGGTGTAAGGTTGGAGAAAATTTTGTACCAGCATTTGGCTAAGTTTGAATCATCCATTCTTATTGCAGTTTTGATCCTTTGTAGTTTATAGTCTATTTTTTAAAACTATTTTGTGCCTATTTTCAAGTTTTAGTGCTTATGTTTAGGATTCAGTGTCTTTTTTCTAGGCGTTAGTGGATATTTTCGTAGTTTTAGTGCCTTTTTAAGGTTTTAGTGCCTATTTTCAAGATTTTATTACCTAGACGTCCAGACTTTAGTAAGATAAGAGAAGACCAAAATTGGAGATGATAAAGACAGAACAAGCACATTATGCATACAGATATTTAGTATTCATTGTAAAGTTTAAAGGAAAAGAAGACGAATGTATAACTCACACGTTAAAATGAGGAAGAAATTCAGCACCAAAGTATACCAATACTACTTCCTCTACTCCGGTCGTCCTGATTGAAGTTTTTCAGGATTTTCCTCTGTCCCACCAGACGAATGCCCGTGTGGTACTTAGAATATAGTTAGTCCCTAAGGCTGCCTTTTCTCGTTCCTTGTCCTACGGTGATAACAAGAATTAGGAGTGATCGCTTGTGGTCTTAAGAAGCTGTAAAGGTTAGAAAATTGATGTTCTTTTTTTCAAATGCGATAGAACAAATATTACGGAACAATCTCACAAAAGACACAGCAAGAAGAGAGAGAATGAAGAAAAATGAACACTCTTAAAGAGCCTGCCGCTATGGGCACCGCTACAGGATATGCTGTTGATTATAATAGTGATGATGACGAGCATTGCTTTGTTTATAGATGTGCTTGTCCATCTTTTCAGCAGCATTTTATGTTGTTTTTTATTTCAAGTTACCAGCATGCTGGCTCTGGAATAAAATGTAAAATCTCCAGAATGTGATACACGAACCAAAGGTCAGACGGAGTTGACCTCCCAATAAGAAGCATCCATGTAATGTACACCTGTGAACCGTTAGTTGAAACTTGTATGGGGCACTGGAAGTTCTACAAGCCCAGAAATCTGCCCCATCGTACTGGTTGAGGCCGACTCAATGACCTTCACGCTTGCATCAAGCAGTATCGGTGAACCTAAAGGCTGAACATTCATCATAGCTCTTGCATTTCCTGACTTGGCATGTTTTAGAGGTTCAATGGAGAACGAAAAAAGAGAGAGTGTATTTTGCATGAAGTAATCCTCTAATCAATAAACAGCATAGATTTTTCGATTGACTGTTATATTTATTCGTAAATAATTCACACAGTTATGACCATCATAAGTCATCATATAGAAAGTAAAAATGGAAGAAATTTGGAACCATTATGTTAATCGACATCATAACATAACATAACCACTGGTGTTACAGACCGAAAGGTCCTGATCCTACTCCAACGCCATCCGTCCGCGGTTGGTGGAACTGCGTCCACCTGAGTGACAGCCGTGGAGTCAGCACTGCGCGTCACCTTGACCACAAACAGGCGTATCAGGGGCTTTCTAGACCAAGTGGTCGTCACGGCGTGACTTTCTTTATTTACGTGACTCCCCAGTTTGCCTCACGACGCTGGGTGGACGCCGAAAAGTGGGGTGCTCCAGCCGGGAATTGAACCCGGGACCACGCGGATATGAGTCCAATGCTCTAACCACTAGACTATGGAGCCCCTGTTAATTGACATCGAGGTTTTAAAAAAATCATTAGTAAATCGGTAGGAAACTTTTATAAAATATAAAAAATGTTATCTTATGTACATCCCAACGACAATTGAGAGACTTGCCGGTGGAAGCACACGCATGGGCAAGACTAAAGACAAGTTGAGGTATTTGCATCAAAACATTTAAAAGCAATTTCCAAACGTAATGTGGCAGGGCTAATTACTACGACCGGTAAAGACGTTCTAGAGTAGTATCCCATATCTGAAACAGTTATGCACTATTTAACACATTTACAAGGTAATCCCTTTGTTTCCATTTACAAATAGGAAGACCATTAATATTATTAATACAAGTTTAAAAAAATAAAAAATAACTGTCCTAGCAAGAATGCATATTGTTCCTCAGTTTGCAAACGAGTAACTAAAAGTCTATTTTTGTCCGTTCATGAAAACACAAACCAAAAATTAATAACACTAACACAATAATTATGATAATATCGTCGGCTTACAAGTGAAACAGATAATGAAAACATAGTTTTCAGACAACAAAGGAAAACAAAATTGTAATTTTGTAGCTAAAAGACAATACAGGAAAAACAAATGTTAGAATCATATTTTTATTTAAACCATTTATTTATCAAGTATACAAGATTATTTTCATGATATTTATGTATTGCAATGACAGCTACTAACAATGAAAAAATATCGTGAATTCATGAATTTCCTAAATTGTAAATAAACCCACATTTATTGACGTTCTGGAACACTACTGTTCATCACCAGTCGAAAAGAAAAGGCATGAAGAAAATAGAAATATAACAATTAAGAATGGGATGATAGAGAAAGTAAACACAATTAAATATTTGGGAGCATATGTAACAAGCAAAAATGAGGTCACGGAAGAAATAAAAATATAAATAAAAAATGAGGTCAATGTGTTTTTATTCAGTTAAGAAGCTCCTAACCTCGCGGTTAATGTAAAGGAAGTTGAAATTGAAAATATACAGAACGTTTAATCTGCCGGTAATACTTTACGGTTGCGCTAGTTGGAGTACGACTCTAGCAGATGAACATAAATTACGTGTGTTTGAAAAGAAGTTTTTGAGAAAGATATACGGGTTGAAACGAGACAAGATGACCGGAGAATGGAGGATACTGGATAATGAAGAACTACACGGATTGTATGATTCATCCAATGTTGTAAGAATAATGAAATCGCGACGACTAATATGGGCAGGCATGTAGCACGGATGGGAGAAAAACGAAGGTGTATTCCATCGTAGTTGGAAATCCGGAGGGAAAGAGACCGTTGGGAAGACCAAAGGTGTCATTGGGAGGACGATATTAAAAGGGATTTTTGAAAAGTCAATGGTGATGAATACTGGCTTGATCTTCTTGCCCCGAATAGAACTGATGGAGAACATTTGTTACTACGGCAATGAACTTACTAGTTTCGTAAGCGATAGAGTTAGTTAATATTATCATATAACCAATGCTTAACGATGTTAAAAGAAACTATTTCAAGTCAGAAAAGGAATATGTGGTTCAAATTCACAATAGTTTTTCAACCGCAAAGCAAAACATTTTAAAATACATGCCCTAAAAAGTACTGGAGAACTTTTGGTATTACAAGTTTCCGTATAATGTTTCTTAAACATTTATTTAAAATAAATAAAGTTAGTGAGTTGCGCTCGTTGTCTACAACTGGGAGGCTTTTTATCAGCACTTCAAGGAATAAAATTAATAACCTTAAAAATTGAAAGACAATTGAAGAGTTTCAATGCCTAACGTTCTAAGCGCCAAATATGAAATTTTACAGAAGCTGAAAACTGAATATATTTAGCTTCACATAATGTATGACTTCTAACATAATGTGATTGTTGTTATCATTTTCTCATTGATTAGGCACTTGGAACAAGGATGAAAATATGAGGGTGGGCGTATCGAACATGCTTGTGGGCAAAAGTTTTTTCTTTAAAAAAAATGGCACTTAGAACGTTTGGCATTTCCACTCTTCAATTCTGAATGTCTTATGAAGAGTATTTTTATATACATCTTTACCTAATCCGTGGGTTCTATTTTTAGAATGTTTAAATAACGATGAACATATTTTATGAATTTATTTACAAAGGATTACGATTTTTCTCGTATTTTAAGGATGATTACAAATAAGTTAATTATGCTACCTTTCTTGTGTAACTTGGAAACAATTACAGCATTATTAATGAAAAGCATAAAATTGTGAAAAAACAAATTTACCTTTCAAAATAGCCTGCTAAACACTTCTTAACAACTTCAATTTTTCAATAATTCAGGCGTGTGTGCGAACAAAAGTATATGTTCCATGTTAAAAGATAGCACGTAGACTTGTATTCACGAATATGCCTTAGTTCATCATCATCATTATTATCATTATTAGTGATCCTCCGAAAGCGGAAGGTCCTGAAAGACAAACTAAGCCCTTTTCATTCTTCCCAGTGGGAATATAAACTGTACAAAACAATATACTTATTTTACAGTTTCAGTTTTTGAACAATTATCGGAATATAAACTGTAAAAAAAATATTCACTTATTTTACACTTGTTTTGTACACATTTGTTGTGAAATTCTCTCTATTTTCGTTCTCAAGAAACATACGTAATATGTATAAGAAGTGTGAAAAGCTTATCATGTATTTTTGAATATTATCAACTTTTGTTTCTTTAACGACTGAATTTAACTGCTATAAACTTGACATACAGAATTTCTCTTATTAATCACTCACTTCATAATTCTATCTTTTAAAAATGTATTATGAAAATATACAATTTTATCAGTGGAAGAAATTCGTGTATCACGTAGAACTCCAGTCTAATGTTCCCACCTTTTTCAAAAGATGTAATTGTATTTCTTTCCATAATTTGGATATCTCCATCCCCCTGGAACTACAATATCCAGAAATTAGAGAACCATAATTTTACTTCCCAAATTCATAACATTCTGAGATTCTTTAACATATCCGTAGGCTTGTGACCTGCCTTTGTTAATTTAGGGTTTTGCTATCTTTTAGATCAGTGGTCGGCAACCCAAAAGTGTCTGGGAGCTACTTTCACAAAATTGAAACTTCCAAAGATCTACGTCCAAAAATATCCAATTTATGCGACCAAAGTATCATTCAGGAAGGCATAATGTACTGACACGCACATTCGCATACACACACACACACACATAAATATGTTCCTATTTATAAATCAAACTCACATAACTAACTAACTCTATGGATTATGGAACTCACAAGTTCATCGCCGCAGTGACAAACGTTCACCATTGGATTTTATCCTGGGCAAATCAAAATCACATAGACACACAAAATTTTAATACTTATAAGATTTTGTGCCATTGAATATTTTTTATTACTAACGCTTTCTATTATTATTCGTAAGGGAAACAAACTGTTACACTAGTCAAAACTGAAATATTTATTCATCATGTTTTCCAAATAGTTATTTTGAATATTGTAAATTTCAAGTCTGTTCCGGAATCCTAAATGTTCATCTCACAAACTGTTCATTTCTATCTTTTCTATGCACTTCATATCGAAAAACCTGAGCTAACACAAAACACACAATGTTAACCAAACGAAGGACCAAGAACAAAGAAGGGGTTAGCAACAAAATACATCTTCAGTGTTTTGTTTGGTTTTCACTGTCTTTAACTAGCTTTGTAATGTCTGGCGATTAACTTGTAACACCGAGTCCAATACAGGAATCCAAATGTTCGTCAGTCATTCTGTTTCTGTATTTGTTTTTCATTCTTCATACTAAAATGATTTCAAGTTCTGCAGTAGTGCTGTCTTCGTGAAATGTGTCTCCTAATTGCTTGACAACTTATCAACATCAATATGGATGTGAAACAAACTGAGCTGCTAACTCGTTTTTTTGAAGTCAGAGAACCGTGATTATAATGCTTCAATCAATTTGGAAATTATTTCCACGTGGCTGTTCACAATGTTCAGTTGTGAGTTACCTCCCTTTTCTATTTGCTCTTTCAAACAGCTAAAATGTTTAAGTTTACCCCGACTGAACTGTCTCTCCCAGAGTTCAAGTTTTTTTAGAAAACGAGTTACTATCTGAAATCATGTGCAAAATATCTTTATCTCTATCCTGAAGTTGACAATTCAGCTCATTAAGTTTCTCAGTCATGTATGTCAAATATCCAA
>JAGDQP010057964.1:0-12643 GCA_022664845.1 Lepisma saccharinum
CCACGAAGTTATTTTCACTGGCCCCGACAAATCCAAAATTACATGTACTATATTCTACATTGGATTTAAAAGAAAATAATTTTAAACATAAAAATAATTTGGTCCTTGAATATTATTCAGACATACAGTATATCCACTATTTTGTAATATTTTTTGTTACTAATACAACTAGCAAAACAATCGCTATATAGGAAAGTAACTAAACTTCGTCTAGTAGCCTAATTTCGCCCTGTGGTCATTTGTATTGTTTCTCCTTGTGGGAGTTTTGCAGTGCTTTCCACATTGTATAAGAGCTTCAGCAAACTATAAGTTTTATAGTGATAAGGATAAGCATGCTTGGTTGGTGATAATTGAGCTATAATATATACTAATACTTTGGCGGGAAAAAGTCTTGCCCTAGTGAGTGGAGAATCACATTTTTCGGTGTCAAGGGAGTCCCAATTTCACCCACCTCATGTGTCCATTATTTCAATTTCTAAATTTAAGGCGATGCATTGTAAGACAAGAAGAACGTGACTTTTTACAGGAGCAGAGAACAAACTACAATTCACTTAATTATATTATCTCATTTAACAGTGCGAGAGAAATTTCAAAAGAGACAAATATCGTACGCAAATTCCTAGAAGCAAAGCTGGAGGACCATATTTATCAAGCAGCGACAGCAAAGATGGCCACTGTAAATATAAGTCAACAAGTACCGAATCTATCACTAGCTACGATACAGAACCGACCGGGTAGCCGTGCGGTCTAAGGCTTAGACTCGAAGGGTCATGAGTGTTTGTGGATTTTAATTAGGCTGTAAACAGTCGAATTGTGACGGGCCGAAGTCCAAAGTTACTAGATCAGCCCATATAAAATAAAGTTTACTACGATACAGAGTGAAGGACTGTACTTCCAAGTAAACGAGGATTAAAAGCGAGTTTCATGTAGAAAATGTCGCATTAGGATCCATGAAAACTGTTTGGTAAAGTAAAAGATCACGTTTTCACCTGTAAAATTTGGCTACAATTACTGGAGGGTGGTCTAAAGATAAAATCTACATTTTCTCCAGATTTCGTGTTTTGAACTTACAATGAATCAGAGTTTATATCTACAGCTATTTCTTGAGTTTAGAAAAATGAGACACCTATTATTTTGGATAATTATGGGTATAATTGTTCATACTCTCCCACTTCAAGTTGGAAGCAAATTTCTCTTCATTGAAAAAAAGCAAAACATTTCATTCATTGTAGCTTTTTATGTCTAAGCAGACAATGGGCGAAATTTGGACATATTTTTTCAGTCATTTTTCCCTTGTTCTGGAAAATACATTATTTCTCGCGTTGTAATATCGAAATTACTGTTGAGTCACAATATATTTGTACTTTACTGTTTATAAAAGTTAATGCAATCCTCACATTCTTCTTATGAGCATTACAATAAATTTTATGAGCATAAAAAACGTGGGCGAAATTTCGGTGCTTTCCTCTATTACTTCTGAGTTGATCCTCTATAATGAAGGCCTGGCCCTCCTCATGCTTAGCGAATTTGATCTGCTGAAAAAAAGTTAGGAGACCCCGGTTATAGATGGAATCTTTCAAACCTCGTGAGTATTCAATCGTAGCATACGACACTGTACATTAGGGCTGCCAGTTTCCCGTATTTTGAGATGAGAAATGTTGTCCCGTATTTAAACATTTCGCTTCTGCCGTGATTACAGCTAGACATTTACCGATTCTTCACTTCACCCGAAGCTCTGAAATTTGTCTGCGTTACTTGCTTCTATCAGCATCACTAAAGTCATTTTATAACGTGATGCTGGATCCAGTAACCAAGGCAATGATGTGAATTCAAAATGGACTGTTTCTTCCCTCTCAAAAGTTAATTTACATGCTGTACCAAATATACTGATGTTGATATGTTTGTTCTGATCATTCCTGGTTCAAACGCATTTGTTGAGAGTTTTATGAATTCTTAAAAAGAAATGGAGAAATGATGGGAATAAATGTTCACGTAGAGAATCAGAGATCCAAGTTTTACTTAATTTTGATCATAGTTGTCAGGAATCTCATGACTTGAGTCAGGGAGATGCAGGATTACTCGGAAGTGCTAAAAGTGAAGTAAAATATTAGGGGTATGAATGTAAAGCAAAAACAACAGAAGTAAAATAAATAATGTATGAAAATTTAAATTCGTAGTAGTACATTTAATTATAATAATTTATGTGCTTAAAATTCGATCATGTATTTGAGATTTTTTTCTTTCTTGATTTATTTTCTTGCTTCTTACTATTGCTAGAATTGCATAACCATAAATCAGGATAGTGAAATTTCCTTGAGTTAACTGACGTATTAAGATTCTAAAAACCTGGCAACCCTACTGTACATACACCAGAGCAGACGATTCCTGAGAGATTGTGGTGCCACATATTGGAGGACTGATGAACTAATGATTGAAATACTTGGTTCAAGTCGACAGTGGGAGTATGATGTCATGCCTAAATCAGCTTCGAATACGAATTTATTTATGGTCTTTCGCCATCTCAGACTCGGGTTGGGACAGGGTGGGAAAGAAGATGTTGGCAGGTAGTCGGCCATGGCCTACCCAGATAGCATGTCAGCTTGCAACAAGGTTATCAGTCATTTGCTTTGAGCTCGCCAAACTTGATATTATGTTAACTTAATAATCAAACATGAAACAAATTTGTTGGAACAATACAAGTGGCTTGGTTGTTATAACTAACCTAACTCAAGCTTGTTGGAACTTGTTAAACCTGTTATTAATTTGAATTTTGTTTCAGTGCGAAGATGTCCCATCACGTGCCAGGACTATTTTGCCGTAGGCTAATCTTCGCCAACTCCCACCATTTTACAACAGACGTCTCTTGGATCTGATAAATATAACATGTATATGATTTTCATGTAAAAACGTTGTAACTGACTTGTTCTATACCATGATACATGTTTCTATGTTACATGGTCAACGGAACCATGACCGTTGGTTCTTTTGTTTTCTTTTTGTTTTATATTTTATGTACTTTTTTTTGTATACAGTTTATGTATGTAACTGTACTGACACGGGTTAGGTGGTAGAACAGCGTCAGCTGAATCTCGCCCACGCTAATAAAGAATGTTTGAATTGAATTGAATTGAATTGGAACGCAAAAAATCAATATCACTTAGAAAGCGAGCTAGGGCGTGTGATTCCGTGGTTTGGTGTTTACAGCATCGGTTTGGTGTGCCAGTGCACCTCGGTTCGTTTCCCAGCCAGGGCAACGTTTTCATTTTTTTTAAAAGAAGTGTATTATGTTTTTCTTGCCCTGTCACGACTATCTCAACTTTGATTCTTGTAAAGTAGAGTGCTTGATTCAACCTCCTGTGTCAAGCTGTCCCACTTGTCGTAATAAACTTGATTGACTTTTGAGTCAAGTCAAAATTGCTATGTCGGAAGTTATTAGGTACCATCCTGACATTTGCCTGGTATGACTAAGGCTAGAAATCAACTTCGAATTCGTGATGCTATGCCGGGTCCTTTCAATGATCATCAAGCATATAGGAAGTTGCAACTCTGTATAGAGTTTGTTTGTGACAATCCCTTCTGTATTGATTACTTTGCAAATGCTTTACCTACTAATGTAAGTTCTGGAGATAAAAATTAGTACTTCAACACCAGTTAGCTTCTAGTTCTTCTTTGTTAGTTTCGTCTGACTCTTTCAGGCTTTACTTCTATTCATATCAACACTTTATTTTGTTCATTTCACAATCTAGGGTGACTCTGGAGGCCCACTAATATGTAAGCAGCTTGTGGTGGGAATTGTGTCCTTTGGGTTTGAATGCGGATCAACAGTAACTCCGGATGTTTATATGTCATCAGGAACCTTCGTGAAATGGATGAGGAAAATATTGAACGCTCACTTAGAAGTAGCGGAGATAGAGTTGACTGTTTACGCTTGTCCTCGTTCTCAATAACCTGGATGCATGCACTAGTTTACTTTGTTCTGTTTCTTTTGTAATCAGTTTTTAAAATAAATGTTTATTGTAAATAAATTATATTATTTGTATTTCCCTTCAATTAATAAACATTGAAAATAAAAATCTGACATGTATGTCCATACAGGATTCGGTAAAGGTTCATATATCTAAGGATTAGTCATTACAATTTGATTATAATAGAAACTGAAAATTCAAATACGTAATTAAATAAGAATGTATAATTTACCTATAAGCTGCTATACCAGAACTCAATGATGCAGTATTTCACTGAATTTTATCCATCATTATCAGATGTCCAAAGACACACTTGCGTCACACTTGGTTTAGTACTGACATTAATAACATTACAAAACAAATAGTTTTTTCTTTGTAACAAAATAATTTTTTTTGTAACTTTTAACAAAGAAGATATAAATTTCAATGTAAAATTTTGTTTTCGTAAATCCAAATATAATAAAGCTAACTTAGGTACATTCCTCAAGCATTAACATGATCCTTTCCTGCTTCATCGCGTGTACGGGACACTTGGAAGTTAAAAGAAAGCTCCAAGATGAAAACTCTGACTTCTATCTATAACACAAACTGCCAGGGTTTCTTTCAGAAACACGACCGGGGTGGTATCACCTCATAGAGCACGAAATAAGCCCTCCTTGCGAGAAGTTTAGAGTAAGTAGTAATAACATATAGAACCTAGTATCATTATCTCGGGAAGAACAAAAATATCCAATCAACTCTATTAATACCTTTCCGGAGAGGGTTTTCTGAAAGAAACCCTTAAAAACAGGTACATGTTACGATCGTAATCATTATCTTTATGCTCGAATTTTCAACTCTGGAACTATCATCAGGAACAGGAATGGAGGTAAAATTACCTATGTAGATAAAAGAGCATCGTTTTCAGACGATGGTCCCTGATCGCTTAGCTATATCCTTCCTACTAGACAAGTGTTTACCACGTTGTATATTATTAACTCCCACAATTTTTGTGATCAATAAAACTATTAAAAGGATATTCCAGTTTAAATGTCCAAATTCAGCGCCAATATTCTGGAAAGTATATTAAAAATTTCATATACGCACTGATTAACAAAGATTAGGTGATGAATAGACTTTCCAAGCCCTACAAGTTGCACCATATGGAAACAACCAAGTAATATTCGATAAATTCAAAATATTCATACCACGTATATTAAATAGGTGTTGCCACATTGTATAACTTTAAGACTTTCCAAAGATTTTTATCGGCAATTCTCTATGAGTCTGAGATAACAGAGCTTTCTTTATATACATTTTATCTATGTAAGATTCATGAATTTATAATTATATGACTAGTATCCACCATTTCGTATTAGAATGCCTAGAAACATGAGTAAACTTAAAAATCATAAATGTAATTCCTTGTATATAAAGTGATTCACCCGGATAAATCCTCCAACTATGAACCGCTGTTTCTCTTATGCCTTTTCTATTTTACTAACACTTGATCTTTTCCCATGTAATTTTTCCTACTTACCTGTGTTTGCATTCTTTCTGATGATGATAGCTTAGAACTATAGAAAATTTGAGCATACAAATAAAGCCTCTGGGTATGGCGTTGTAGTATCTGTTTTATTCTAACAGCTCTGTGTTCGGTGGTATTGAGCAGTTCTACTTACTGTTTCACTCTCTAAATAGAGACAAATAAAAGCTTATTCCGATAGCGGGTGTGCGTGGATAAGACCCTAGAGGGCAAGAGAAGTGACAATCTTGTGATAAAGGGGGTCAAAAGTACGAAACGATTGAATCGTCTACACTATACGACCTTCGGTTCGTCGCCTGGGATGTGAAGACCTACTTTGTAGAAACAATATACGTAACATTATTCACTAGAGTATTTTTTACATTTTCGTCTCGCGATTTCATATTCACTATAAATCCAGTAAATGATGCCGATATCGTATCAAAACAAATGATAGAATGATCGAACAACAATGGCAATAGTCGAAAAATCAGTTAACTCAAAATGATATAGTTGGCCAATATTTTCGGTTAATACCAAATTCTCACCTTTCCTACCAAACAGGACTTCATCTGCACAGCTCTACCCAACCGAATGATATTTAGCTATTTTTTTCATGTGGCGTTTTAGATTCAGTCTAAAAATACCTGTTTTTACGCGCACTTCTCGATAGAGTCGCTAGTAAGTTTGCTAATCATCGGGCACTCTTGTAGGTATTTTGCGACATTAACTTTAGTACACATTAGTGAAGAACATGAACTATCAAGAATTCTTCATAGGTGGTCAACCTCCCGAGGAGTTTCCTTACCCTGATATAAACTCAGCGTGAGAGTGAGAGACAAGTTCCAGTATGAGGGTGAAGGTTAAATGAAAACGTGAAGGCAGAAACAAATCCATGAGGTGAGGGCGAAACGAAGATATGTGAGTGAGTGAGGGTGACGCTGAAGAAGAAACGTGATGATGAGTGTGAAGCAAGGACATGGGGTAAGGTCAGATTTGATCGAAATGAATAACTACGGTAAACAAAGAAATCTTTCGGAGATTGTAATAAATTTCGCTCATACATAAGGAATATTCATTGGGTTTTGATAAATTGCAAGCTTAATTGCCAGGTTTCTAGACAATTTCTGCACATTGTGCTACCTTAAAATCACATAGATTCAACCTTCAAGTCAGTTATTAATACACCATCAACATCAATGATAGATGTAGTAAACAGAGTACAGTCCGACAAAATCTCTTTTGCTTTACCGTCAATGATATTTGAATAAGACGGCCCGAAACGGAAAACCCGGTAAAAGATATTACGGAATACAGTATCTGTCTTTTTGTTTTAAGCTGTGTTCTTTTATTGCCATAAGCAAGTAAATTTTAATAGCATCAGTGGTTGCCACGATTGATTCATTTAAAGACATTGTCGCATTGTAGTAATTGGAACATGTAGTTATAGTAGACATAGGCAAAAAATTAAATTTGATCAGCCAATACGATTGTATCGAGAATTGAATTGTGATACCAAATCACCAATAGGTTAGAGTTCAGTAAAACGCTGCAAATTTAGAATACTTACATCAACAACTGGAAGTAATTTACGAGCATTTGAAGAAAAACGCCTATTAGCTATAAAAAATGATTGGCGGTAATCGGATTTCCCTTGAGCCTGGTCTATTCTCCACCTAGTGACCATAATTTCACAAGTCTTCTGTTTTAACCTTTGTTTACATTGAGTAATGATAGCAGTGACAGTAAACAATCCCACCAGCGTTGAAGTACTGGACTCAAATAAATTCTTGTATAGAACTTCAATTGTGATTTGCTTTTTCATCACAACTTTTATCAACGGTTGGTTATTTTCTTCGTAAGTGAAAATAACCATAAATTAGCAAATGAGTTTGTCGTATATCTTTTAGTGGTCTCTAAGTTTAGTCTTGTTGATTATCGTGTAGGATGTAATGGCATTTATTTATGTTAAATAAAATGTTGATGTCCACTGTGCATTACATTTGATCGCTTTCAAAAGTCTTCCTTGTGTGTACCTATCTCCTTCCTGATTCTGAAGTTCGTACTGGGGAATCGGCTCCGTTTCGAGAACTGAGTAAGGTTTTCCAATATTTTACTCAGTCCCAGCAGGCGAATGCTGAAATTGTATTTTGGGCACTACAGCTTTTTGCCGTAGACGTGCTTGGTTTGAGAGGTATTCCCGTATGGGCTTAGGTCACTGAAATACCGATATAGTTCATTAATGGAAGTTCAGTATATCTTACCCAGTGGCAGTAGCTCTGTTGATAATGTTGGTTCCCCATTCGAGAGGTCCTAGGTACGATTCCAGCTGCCGACCATCCTCACTGAGGCTTTTCGTCAATGACATCAGGCAAATGCCGAGATACTGCATCCAAAATAGGCTCTGACTACTCCTTCCCGCATCCTTGCACCTACCCTATCCTTGCCTAAGCAATAAATGCTTGTAAAGGCCATAGTTACAATTAAGTACATGTTTCGTGTTTCTTCGTAATTTAACATCGTTGAGATAATTACTGGGATGCTGTGGTAGTCAAAGATTTGCTTTTTTATTTATCTTAAGTCCGATAGTAGAATGGCGGGACTTGGGTGTGTTATAGGCATCTTGGTTCAAATTTTGGAACCAGATTTAGTTATTATTTATTCTCTTTTATGACCCTTATTTTTAATTGTAAAAAAAGTACTATTATTTTGTAAAAGAGTATGAACCCCTATTTTTCCAACCCCTATTTAACATGGCATAAAAGATAATGAACACATTTTCCGCCTCTATTTAACATTGAATTTAATTCATAAAAGAGTGCGGGCTATTTTACGACGCCTTGAGCACGGCACCCCGACCTTTCCCCCAAAATACACTTGGGGTTGTTTTGAATTTAATCAGAATTTAATCTATTACATAAAAGACTATGAGCCATATTGTAGAACCCTGAAGGCCTTGCTTGAGCTAACCTACAGAACATGCAATAGGTGGTTATAGCAGACTATTTCCCCAGCAGCCGTGGTGTATTCGCTACAGACTATGGTATAGGGGAGCCGTTTTCGAGATATGGGGCCTAATGGTTCCTAATTGCCAAAATTTCGTCGGATCATCACCAAACTCTAGATTTAGGTAGATTATGATGAAAAACGACAAGCGATTTATAAGGGGAGATTTTTCGATTTATTTTTCCGATATTTTGAGCTGATTTCGAGCTATGGGGGCTAATTGACAAAATTTCGTCGGATCATCACCAAACTTTGGATTTAGGTAGATTATGATGAGAAACGACAAGGCTACAATCTATGCCCTATTTAATATAGCAGAGATTACATAAAAGGCTACGAAGCCCGTTTTCAACCCTTACAGAGGCTATGGTCCAACCCCTATTTAACATAGCAGCAATATATGCTAGTTACGCTATTTAACCCCACATGAACCTTTTCCAGCCCTATTTAACGTAGCAGAGACTACGAACCACCATAGCAGAGATTAGACTAGTGCACCTTTTTCCATCCCCTATTTAACAAAGTAGAAATCACATAACCCACACATTTTATAAAAGGCTACGACCCCTATTTAACATAGCAGAGATTACACACAGTCTAGACTATTTAACCTACATGAAAGACTATGACAGTTTATTAACCCTTATATTTTATAAAAGGCTACGGCACCTTTTTCCAACCCCCAATTTAACATAGCAGAGATTACACAGGTATATAGGCTAGTTAATTTAACCCAGATAACGTGGAATAGGAGATTACATCCTCCAATACTATGAAAGGGTACGAAGCTCTTTTCTATTCCTTGCATAGCACCATAGAGATTACCTAACCCACATAGGAGTGCACGATATGAAGCTCTTTTTCAACTTTAAAAAAAAACACTACAGAGGCTACATTTAACAAAATTGTACTAAGGTCAAAGGTCAAATATTTACCCTGTATATCTCGTAAACGGCTAGACATATTGAGATTCTGTTTTCACATTTGGGATTAGGGCGTTGAATATTACATGTGAAAAAAGTGGTGACATCGAGGTCAAAGGTAAAATATTTAACCATGTATATCTCGTAAACGGCTAGACATATTGAGATTCTGTTTTCACATTTGGTATGAGGGCGTTGAAAACTACATGTGAAAAAAGTGATGACCTCGAGGTTAAAGGTAAAATCTTAAGTCAGTTTGCTAACTTCGCCCCTCGTGGTCGTAGAATAATGAAACCTATAATGCAATTTATTTTAGTCCCAGGAATGTCAAATATCAAAACAACTTCTTTCTACCTATTGTCGCTCCCAAGAGATGGTGATTCGATTTTTGTCGAATTTTGACTTTTTAGACGCAGATATGAGAAACTTGTAGATTATATGTTATTTGGGTCGGTGATGCAGAATATGAAATTTGCTTCTCTCTACCCCCTACCCATTCCAAGATATGGCGGTTCGAATTTTGACATTTTAGATGCAGAGATGAGAAACTTGCAGCTTATATGTTATTTAGGTCGGTGATGGAGAATATGAAATTTGCGAAGTAGTCATTGAGATTATGTCGATTTCTCCTTGAAATACATGCTACAAGTACTCCACGTGGTCGCAAAGCGTAAAATACAAACATTTCAAATTAATTCCCTCATTTAATATACACTTGTGCAAGTTCCTCCCCAAGAAAACCTAAGCATGCTCTCTCCAATATGGCATTATTCGAATTTCAATGATACCTCAAAATTATGTTCTAATGTCTCTTTTCACCAAATACGAGCTCTTTACTTAAACAATGTCACTTTTCTCCCTTCCCAATAACAAACACTAATTTTCTGCTTACTATGTGGCGTATTCACATTTTTGTTACTTTTTACCCTATAAATCGTTTTCTACAATACATTACCGTTAAAAGACTATTTTCTACCAGAATTATATATACCTGAATGATTATATATTTTCTACCTGAATGATATTTGCTAAAATATCTCTTTCATAGCTAAATATGTCCCTTCAAAGTGGTACTTTAATAGCAAATTCTCAAAACAGGGGGCGAGAAACGTCTCACATACGTTTAGCCATTCAAAGCAACAAACACTTGGTATTATGGCAAATTCTACTTAAAACAGTATTTATATCTCTTATTTACCAATGCAGCTGGAAACTATCTCACGCGCCATTATTTTGTACAAACACTACACGGTCCAAATAATAGACGCATTCAAGGTATTTTATTCATTACTACCACCACTAAGGCCCGTAGTGCTAGACAGGTTTAGTTACAATGGAAGCCATGTGTAATTTCTGCTTCACCGACCCCGAATACTGCGACCAGCCATATTATGGAAGCGATAGTTCTGTATCAGCGTGAACATTTGTGTGTTTCTCATTTCTAAGACCAAAATATAGTTCTTCGAATATAATTCAATATTCGACCGACTCATATACAACCAATATTGGGGCATACTCTCAGCAAACCAAAGAAAAAGTATACAATCCGAGGAAATAGCGTGGGATTTTATATTTTATTGCTCCTCCATCACCACGTCGGAGGTGTATAATCTGAGAGACTAAACTATACCAATCATGTACTTGTCGTCAAAGAACAAAGATAATATTATTTCTTGTGTGTAATTGTTGGAAAGATACGAGTCTTTCATGTGAATATAGTAATTATTACAATTACCTTGCTTTCCTACAGCCCCTGTACCAGCTACGGAATAATAGACATATTCAAACATTGATGCTCAATGAGTTCTGATACAAAAAAGCCCTGTGTAATCTCGGTTTTGAATTCGTATACTGTAGAATTGCGCTATGTGCACATTTTATTCTGTAATTGTCTTTATTCTCTACCGAAGACGTACAGCAGCAAAATGCAATTTTGGTTTTAAATTTCCCATACTGTAAAATTACGGTAATAGCAACTTGCATTCTCTAATTGTCTTTTATTCTTTAACCCAGGCAATGCATAGAAAACGTACAGCAGCAAATGCAATTCCATATATTTTCCATACTGTAGAGTCACACTATGTGCACATTGCCCGCGAGGACATACAGTAGCAAATGCGAGCTTGGTTTTGGATTTCACATACTGTAGGATCATTCATATAGCAACTGTAGTGCATACAAATTGTATTTCCTAATAACTAACGAATGCAATGCACAGAGGACATACATTAGCTAATGCAATTTTTGTTTTAAACCTTGCATTAGGCCTATATAAACACGCATTTTCCAGTTTCATAATTCTAGGAAGCGAATTTCACATTTTGAATTACCAATTTCGAATACTGCGAGTTTGTCAATTTGATTTGTTATATTTTGGAAGCGACAAAAGTTCGTAATTTAATGCTTTTGTAGTTCTGGGACCAAAAGGGTCGTCATATTTTTGGAAAGGGTAGGTGGTAGAAAGAAGAAAATGTCATATTCTGCATTACCGACCCGAATAATATATAATTTGCAGGTTTCTCAATTCTACCTCTAAAACGTCAAAATTTGACAAATTCAAACCGCCATATCTAGGAAGCGACAATAGGTAGAGAGAAGCAAATATTACATTTGGTATTATTGACATAAATAACATATAATTTGCGAGTTTCTCATTTCTGCGTCTAAAATGTAAAAATTCGAAAAAACTCAAACCGCCATATCTTAGCAGCGACAATAGGCAGAAAGAAGCAAATATCACATTCGGTATTACCGACCCGAATAACATATAATTTGCGAGTTTCTTATTTCTGCGTCTAAAATGTCAAAATTCGAAAAAAATCGAACTGCCATATCTTGGAAGCAATAATAGGAAGAAAGAAGTTGTTTTCAAATTCAGCATTACCGTGAAACAAATAACATAATTTTGGGTTTTCATAGTTCTGACACCAAAAGAGAAACAATCGAAAAATTCGAACCATTATATTTCGTGAACACCAACAGCTATAAACATGCTGTTTTCATATTTAACATTCCCATAAATAAAATAAATTGCATTATAAGTTTCATAATTCTACGACCACGATGGGTGAAGTTACCAAATTTGACATTTGACCTCGAGGTTACCACTTTATTCACATATAGTACTCGATGCCCACATACTAAATGTGAAAACAGAATTTCAATATGCTTCGTCGTTTACGAGATATACAGGGTTAAATATTTGCCCTTTGACCTCGAGGTCACAACTTTTTCCATATAGTACT
>JAGDQP010057965.1:673-10684 GCA_022664845.1 Lepisma saccharinum
AATTGGAAATTAGCATATCTAGAAATATATATCCTGTTTTGGTTGAAAATATACATCATCCAACTTTAAATTGTCATTTTTTTTTTCAACAATACTATTTCCCGTCTTAATCATAGTTCCAGTATTGTATACAATTTTGGTAAAGCTAAATTTCGTAATTTATACAATTCCTTAAGGGAACAAACTTGGATCAATTTACTCTCAATAAATGATGTAAATCAAGTTGTTAACCACTTTTATAGTGTTTTAAATAATACTGTCGATAGTAACGTACCCACGAGGAAAGTATTTAAAAGGTGTTGTCGCCCATGTTGGTTTACACAGGAAATTGTTAATATTTTAAGAGAAAAAGAATACTATAGGAAACATAAGAATGAGTCAGATTATAATTTAGATAAATTTAGAGAGTTACGTAAAAGATCTAAAACTCTTATTAATTTTATGGGGCATATAAATTATATATAGCTCAGGCAGAGGAAGACTTAAAGAACAATTCCAAATGCTTTTGGAACTACCTTAATAATAAGAAAAGTCATAGCTGTGAAGTTAGTCACATGACCTATAATAATCAAACTCTTACTTCTGATTCTGCTATTGCTAACGGGTTTGCTTAATATTTTTAGAGTGTTTGTTCTTCATCCTCGGCAAACCGTAATGGATGTGAATCTTCAAATTTATATGTATCACATTGTTTGATGGTGAATTCCATATCCGAACAAGAATATTTTAATTCTCTTAAAAATTTTAAATCGTCAAAGTCATCTGGTTCTGATTTAATACCCACTTATATTGTAAAGGAATGTGGTGAGGTGTTAAAGAAACCTTTATGTTATATTTACAACCTCATATTGAAAACATCTGTTTATCCAGATGCTTGGAAAATCAGCAAAGTTCGTCCTATTCTTAAGATGGGAAACCCAATAAATATAGAAAATTATAGACCGATTTCATTAATTTCTTCTATAGCCAAAGTATTTGAGCACATTTTTTACAGTTGAATATTTAATCATGTAAAACCTTGTATATCAATATATCAACACGGTTTTTATCCCAGGAGGTCATAGTTATGAGTCTTCTTATTTACGTTTAATATATATCCGATACTCTCAATAATATTTTTTCTGTTGATACAATCTATACTGACTTTTCAAAAGCTTTTGATAAATTGGACCATGCTATTTTGATTAAGAAATTGTCTAGTTTTGGATTTTCAAAACAACTGTTTCAGTTGATCTCTTCGTATTTAAAAGACAGAAAACAACATGTTGTTTCCAATAATCAGAGATCCGACCTATTTGATGTTTACTCTGGCGTGCCTCAAGGATCTACCCTTGGACCGCAATTTTTTGTATTATTTATTAATGATTTACCGAAGGTTCTCAAATACTCAAACTGTTTACTGTACGCGATGACATGAAATTGTTTAGACAAATAAGAGTAGATGAGGTTTTTTCGAAGTTACAGGCAGATTTAAACAGTTATTATGTATGAGTAGAGTATTCAAAATAAACTGCATTTTAATGACCTTTTCTAGGAAAAATAGCCCAATTCATTTCGAATTTAACATTAATAACTTAAGTATTAAAAGAAACCAAGTGGTAAACGATTTGGGAATTCTCTTTAATAATAAGTTATCTTTCAATGCACATGTGGAAAAAGTATTCAATGATGCTTATAAACTCTTAGGATTTGTGATAAGAAACACACGAGAATTCCGCAATTTTAATGCTTTAATAATTGTATTTAATACATTTGTGAGAAGCAAACTAGAGTATGCTTCGATAATCTGGACTCCTTACTACAAGCAATTTATTAACAAAATTGAACGTATTCAAAATAAATTTCTGAGATACTTGTATTACAAGATTTTTATAACTAATTCTTATCAAGGAAGGGTGTCGTACAATATAGTTTTAAATATTTTTGGCATAAGTTCGTGGGCAATCAGACACGAGTTCCTGTAGTTAACTTTTCTTTATAAATTAGAAAAAATGGAATCATTGATAGCTCGGAGTGTCTAAAGCTATTGAATTTTAATACAAAAGGTATCAATTTAAGGACTAGATTGCTTTTAATTGTAATAGATCTAATTGCACATTAAATTTCACTGTCATACGAATGTGTCAGTTATTGAACAAACTGGCGCAAAACAATCTGGATGTTGATTTTGCTATGCCGTATTCTACTTATGTAAAAACTCTTAAATATAATCTCCGATTGTTGTGAAACTTTAACTCGATATTGTATTATATTTGGTCTTCCGTTTTTACTTATTTGTGACAAGTAATTCCGTTGATATAACTGTATCCGGGTACTTTCATTTATGTTTCAGTTTTGCTCTTACATCTAATATTTGATGTATTTTAATTTTCATATTTACTACTTGTTGATTATTTTCATGTATTTTCTCATTGTGTCTTTTTTGTCTTTCTACCTAGGTAGTTGTGTTTCTTCACTATTTGTGATTATGTAAGCCTATTGTAAATTGGATATTTCTTTTCCTGAAATAGGTGACTAATAAATAAATACGAAGCTACATTAATAGTATATACTCTTGTTTCAACTCCGGTGAGTGGTAATTTGCAGTATCATGGCTCACAAAGCTGTTTAATTGTAAATCTAAACCAGCACAAATATTAATAAGTCGAACACATAGAATAACTTCTTCCAGATAAATTTTAAATGTTGAATTTCAGTAGCCATTAAACAAAATGAATCTTTACTACGACTTAATTGTATACAGAGATTTACTTTATTTGGAAGAATACGATCTAATCCTGAAATATCCGTATCGTGTCATCCATACATATAAAGGGAGCGTTACTAGCAACAATAGATTTTCGTTTATAAAAACCAGGATTATTTTCATCGAAACTATTAAAATGCCCTGTAGTATCCTTATACCATAATCCAGTTGTTAAATGAGTTTTGCTTGTATATTCAGAATAATAAGGTAGAGTATCATAATGCATGGAAACGGTACGTAGCATTTTAAGAAGAACGATCTAATAATTTAAATAAATATCAACTTGGCCAAAAAGTGCATGTAAGAAATTATTGACCGGCGCTACAATCTCAGTCCTGTCGCAGCTACTTGTAAATTTGCTTCGTTCCCCTTCTTTACAGCTTACATAAAGATAGACATGTGCAGAAAGAATATGTTCTGCAGTGTCTCCAGGTACACGAAATTCTACAGATCCCTCAGAAGAATGTGATGAAATTGGTCGATACTCTACCATTCGAGATGATTCGATAGCGGTCTGTGTCATAGGAACAGAAACCAAATCGAATTCATTGGTACAGCATTTCTTACTTTTAGGTCTAAGAAATGACATATTAACTAATTTATCTCTACTCTTCTTCGTCGTCTTTTTAACCTTGGTGGTCCAACACCGAAGGCATCCAGCCATACATTTACGTGTCCTTCTCCTATCGCTATCACTAAGCACTGGTTTACTTTATTTTCAGCCTTTGTTTTTAAAGATGAACCTGCTTCGCGAATATTTTTCCAAACATTTCTATTACTTTGGCACCACTGTATGAAGCATGTCGTGGCAGTCCAGGAAAACTTGTATGGAATGAGGAGATACTAAACGCATTCAGCAAGATGAGATCAGCAATAACCCCAGCCCCATGCTTACCATATTTTCTATCGATAGCACAGAACACCATATTATGACCGACTCAAGCTCAATCGGGGTCAGGGCCACTCATCTGCAATGTAAAATTGGAGAAGAACAATGTAAACCTGTCCATTACGTCAGTACTCGTCACCTGCCTTGAGTCAACCCTCTTCCAACTTATTGCCTGGAACTCTGCGCAATCTTTTACAGTCTTACAAAATTTTACAAATACCTCATAGGCTCTATATTTTTGCTCCATACGCACGCTATTGCTTTCAAACTTGAATACCTGAAACTTCCTCGGTTGTTTGTCGAGTCCAATGAAGATGAAGACCAGCTCAATCAGTAGTGGTCTGAGTATCCACTCTTAGCCTCGTCATGACAATCCTTTTCTTCCTTGGGAATCAGCTTTTATCTCCTTCCATGTCGCTGTCCTCGCAGTCTATATCCATGTCTTGATGCGGAAATTTCTCTTCGACGCCGGATTCCTCCAAGTCGCACATGTGTCCTTTTTGCAGAAAGCTTGCCTGCTGCTGGTCAGGATTCTCTGTGCGTGCATAGGCAGATTCCACCCATGCCATATTCATGACAGATTCATAATAAGTCGCGCTGTTGAACGGCTGCCGCGGTGGCATTTCCCTATCCAGTATATCACTGAAAGTGTTACCTTTCTTTTCTTTCTCCGTGTACCTGTCCAAATTATTACGTTCTACGTCAACTCGAGATTACTAAAGTTCTCATTGTCACATGCTCGACTAATTTCTCCCCAGCTGCCAGGCTTCGTTCCCTTGAGCATGGTAATACGCTGGCTTACTTCCAACGCTCGCTTTTCACCTTCCTGCTTCATATCGTTTTCTTCTTGATGACCCTGATGGCTCTGGTTAATTTCTTCTCACAGGCTATCTGACATGGTCTGAACTGACGCTGGGGTAGTCTGTAGTACATCATTCTTACTCTCTTTAAGCTTCTCCTGAAAATTTGCTTCATTTCAGCATGACGCTCTATCTTTAATTGTGACAATTCACAATGAGCCTGCTCTTCCTTCTTCCATCGTAGCTTGCACTCTTCTCTTAAGGTACCTACTTGCTTTTGCAGCTCCCTTTGATGTTTCTTCATATCAGCGATTTCCATCTTATTGCTTTCCATCACCTCCTTTATCCCTTCTGTTGCAAATTTCATGGAGGCGGACGATGAGCTAATCATACTTTCCTTTGCACTTTTGAGTTGCAGCTGAGAAGCATCTATCTTAGTTCCTACTGACTGCTTAGAAGCATTGTTCTTGGACTCGATTTGCTGCTGAGAACCATCAATCTTGATATCCAGTATTAAAAGTGGGGCTAAAATAAAATTCAACACACTGCTCTCTGATGGTTAATTCGCTTTCTCCATCTTTATCTTCCTGGATTTTTTCCATTGACACAAAGCTTTTTCACCTAACATCTCTTTCATGTTGCCTTGGTGCGTCCATTCCTGCAGCGACACCCCTGCGCACGAAATATGGAACAAAAGATTACAGAGGCCACATCGTATCTGATGAGCCTCGAATCCGACATAAGCGGATAAAACTACCTTTTTCCACGTCGTAAGGACCTTCTACGACGCTACTCCATAGTGTGTTAGTGGCCCACAGAAAGCGATCGAGGGGCCCCAAACTCCCAACCCACCAAGTCTTTTTCCACCCTAAATATGATATACAGAGAGGCCGTTAAGCCTCATCCCCCAAATGGGGATGTGTCGCTCCCATTCTGATCATTTAAAATCCCACCCGAGTGATGACATCCTGAGTATCGGGTCCCGTGAACTGCGGCTCTGGGGAGTTACCACAATTTCTGTCTATAAACTAAGTGTATGAGTGCTATAGAAATCAATAAACTATGTCAAACAAAGGAAGAACAGGATCGGATCCGGGACCGGGGGTTTAGGAATACACAGATATAACTGAGTCGGGACTCCGAAAAGTAGAACTGGAATGGACTAGCGCGGAGCCAGTCAACAATCCCAATAACCCATTTAAGATGAAATTCGGTGAAAAAGTAAAGAAGAAAGAAATTACAATGAAGTCGCGCTCAGCCTAGGAAGACAGAGACCTATAAGAGAAAATCATAAACGAAGTCTATGCAGAATGGGAGGATGCCAACAAAGCTCAGGCACCGGAGACAAGAACATTAAGAACAACCAGACCGAGAAAGGTTTCAGACGCAAGGACTGTGGAACAAGAAATGGAAGTGGAAACCCTAGCAGAAGATAAAGATCCAAAGAAAAGAGCATTGACTTCAGCAGAGGTAGAATGCGGGAAACGGTATAAGGAAGACGTGGAGATGAAGACCAAGTTAGTGTTCCTTGAAGGCCGCGTACTGGAACTAGAAAAGAACAATGAAAGACTGATCAAAGAAAACAACAGGCTTAGAGAAGTAGAATTGAAGCAAGTTGTATGGCGAACAAAAGTAGAAGACAGAGAGCAGGAAATATAATATACAATTGAAAGGGAGTTAAGAGAACAGAAACAGCATACTATTGGAGATTCAATAAGAATAAAAGAATTAGAAGTTACGAACTCTCACTTAGAACAAAGAAAGAAATTGAAGAGAAAATCGACAAGACGGAACAAGAAATTGGAGAGATATATTTGGAAAATTGAAAACTGAAAAACGAAAGTGAAACCAAACCAGTGGCGCCAACCATAACCTTCGCAGATATGGTCAAGAAGGATGTTACGGTACCTGAGAAAACTTAAATTACAGGGAAGCAGAAAAGTAACACGAAACCATCAATAGTTCTGAAACCAAAGCAGGGGGAATCAATTAAAGACGTAAGAATGAAATTAACAAGAACTGTCAAAAGAGACGACAAAATAAACTTTGAAATAATTCGAAACAAAACGGCCCTGGTATTGCAATTAGCGACGAAACAAGACGACGAAAAACTCACGAATCATCAAAGAATGAGAAGCAATTTCGACTTAAGCAACAAAAAGGAGAAACTACAACCTGTTATGATTATATATGGTGTACCAACGGAAATGCAGGGAAAATATGTAGTAGAGGAACTTATTGAAAGGAATATACCAGAGGCAACCGATGAACAAAGAAGATTAATAAAGCCCAAATTCAGAGCAGGACCAAGGAATCAAGAAAGATAACATCTGGTAGTAGAAGTGCCGAGGACAATCAGAAATTTCTCTTATATAAGGCCAAGAATATACATAACGTACGAAGCACTGAACATCAAGGCCTATTTGGCAGTAACTACGTGCTTAAAACATTTTGATTATGGGCACATTGCAAAACACTGTTGCAATGAAGCAAAATGCAGAGTTTGCGGAGAAAAAGGCCAACAAAGAAACGATTCCAAAGATAAATAGAAACAGACATGCGTACCTGGCTTTACAAGGGGACGAACATGTGAGGCTAAAAGCCAATAGGAGTACGAGATATATAAAACCCAACTAAGAAAAACAATGGACAAATATGACTATTATGGATAGTAAAAACTTAACACAAGTAAAGAAGGGAGTATAAACCCCCATCAAGATAAAGAAGAAGCGCAAAAAGACTGCAAGAATACAATAATAATAAAAAAAGATAGAAATTGTAACAAATTGGATATATAACAGCGAAACAGCACAACAAAATTACTTAGAAATCAAATTGGAACACATAAGAATCGACTTAAAAGAACAATTGATATTACACTTATCAATCCGAGGCTTAAGACCTTTCCAGGTGGATTTGTAGAAACTGTTGCTCTGTCGCACGACCGATTTTCTTTAGACGAATTTGAGTACGTAGAAATAGAAATTATAGAAAATAGATATATCAAAATTGATTACAGCGAAAACAGATATGGTTGCAAACTTTTGCATGATGTATCCTCCAGGGAAGACTTTATGTGTGACCTAGAGCTGCTCGCGGCAATACGATGTGGAAAAAAAATACATGTCGAGCCATAGGTATGGGCCTATGGAGGACCCCTCCAAAGGGTGTCCTGAAGAAAATTAAAACATGAGATAAAAATATAAGGAATATAGACTTGGAATTGGTTATCATGGAAAGACCTTAGAGGATGAATTATAGAAGATAAATTTGGATGGGAATCCAATAGAAGAAAAAGAAGAAATAAATAGAAGACCAACCGAGGACGATCAGATTATGGAGAAACAGAAGGAGTTAAGGGGGGAAAAGATGAAGATACAGAAAGAGAAGAAGAAGAAGAATGAAAGGACAAAGGAAGAAGAGAAAAGGTTGGAAGTCCTGGACTCCAAGGTTGTATAAGGGAAAATCAAAAACGGCGGAAACGATATGGTATACGCCAACGGTGGAGAAAGAGGTACTGGCAAAAGGGAAATCAAAATCAAATGTTAATATGCTAAATATAAGTAAAAGTGTTGAAATAGTGGAACCCTTAGAGGAGGAAGGGCTGACGCAGAGTCAAGAGAACAGAGGGATACCAAGACGATTTGACCCTGGGACCTTGTACTGTAATTTACAGCTTGAGAATTGACTTTCTAGACTTGAAGAACCCAGCAACTTAACAGCAGCAATACGAATCTTGGTTGGAAATCTACATCAGCAGGAAAAAACAATTACTTTCCCTGTGATCGATGAGGTAGACAAAATAAATCTGAGATCAAATGGTACTACAATGGATCAAAGCGAGTTGCTGGAACTGATAGACAGAATCTTCGAACGGGGAGAAGAGAGCTTCCAATTAAATAATGTATACAGGCAGTTTGTCATGGGCTATGGAAGGATTGCCTTTAATCCGGCGGAGAAGTTCCCGGTGTGCTACATTCACACGAGACAACCGTGAAATGGTGAAATTTGTCCAGGTTAATCTGGATATATCAAGGCAGGCAAGCGGACGTGGTGTGAGGAAAAAGAAGTGGACGTGGCATGCCTACATGAACCGTACACTAACAAAGGGAAATTACAAGGAATTCCAGCAGGGTCCATGACAATATTGCCCGAAGACAATAATCCAATGGTGGCCATCGCTATTTTAATAGAAGTCTGGAAGTCCTAGTACATAGTGAATTCGCGGACAAGTGTACGCAATGTGTATAGATCATCTACAAAAAGAAAAAGATTATTGTTATTAATATGTACTGTCAGTTCTCCCTTCCCAGAGAGGGATTTGTATATAGACTGGAAAGAATTCTAAGCACTTTGAAGGAAGAGACATATTATTTGTAGGAGATATAAATGCAAAGTCTCCGCTGTGGCACTGCCCCGAGACGGACGAGAATGAAGAAAATTTGAAGAACTGATTTAGGAACACGGATTAAATGTCATCAATAAGGAAGGGCAACCACCAACTTTTAAGGGCAGGGCTGGAGCGGAGTCCAATATAGATGTAGTGCTAACAAAAAGAAGGGTTCATGAAGATGTGTGTGATTGGATGGTAAATGAGAATGCAATGACAAGCGCGCACCGCACCATCAGCTTCAAGGTCGAGCAAAATCAAGGTAATCCATAGGAAGTAGAAAATCATTTTAACTATAACGCCAATAAGGTAAAGAAATCAAATTTATAGAAAAACTACTACTACCACAAATAGAGGACAACTGTGACCTGAATCAAATAGCAGAAAAATTAGAGTGGATCACCGGGGAAGCAATATCAAAATCTGTACCCAAAAAGGAAGAAAATGAAAAATATTGGACTGAAGATTTGGAGAAGCCTCGTAGAATAATGAAAGCATCAAGGAAAAGCTATAGGGCAGCTGGAAATCATGGGCTGAGGCAGGAGAGACTGGTAAACTATAGAGGCAAAAAGGAAATTTGAAAAAGAACTTTTCAACTTTAAAAAAGAGCATGGGTAAAATGCATTGAAACAAACCTAAGTATGGATCCGTGCAAAATAGTAATGAGCAAGATAAAATCAAAAAGAGCACTGAACACATTAAAAACGAGAATGGGGAATAAACAAAAAACTGCAAAGAAACTATAAAATTACTCTATGAAAAACTTTTTCCAGACGATTTAGTTGAAGAAGATAAAAAACAATAAGGGAAAACGCAAAAAATACGAAGAAAATCAAGAAGTTAACAACGAAGACTTAATAGTAACGAATGAACAAGTAGAGAAATTAATCCAAAGTTTAATAAACCCCAAAGCCTCTGGCCCAGACGCAAATAAAACGAAATCTATAAATTAAGCAAAGAAATTTGGATCCCTTATTTGACCAGATTCTTCAATGAATGTTTCAAACAAGGTTTCATACAGGCCGAACTGTCTCCTACATGCTATAAAAAAAATTTAGAGAAAGTAATTGTAGAAGAAATAAATTACAAAAGACCAAATCTTAGCGAATGCAGATTGCAATATGGCTTTAGGCGGGGCAGTCGACCGAAGATGCAATCAACAGCATTTGTTTACAAAATTTATCAA
>JAGDQP010057967.1:993-12643 GCA_022664845.1 Lepisma saccharinum
CAAAAGCTTTCCACATTCAGTTTTAGTCCTTCTATGATCCATTTCTTCAAGTCTTATTTAAGTAACCGCAGACAATCCGTTCTATATAAAGAATATAAAACCAATTGCTTTTATGTCGGTTCCGGTGTTCCTTAGGGATCTAATCTTGGTCCTCTTCTGTTTTTATTATTTATTAATGACTTACCACACTATATTCAAAATTATCGTAAGCTGTTGTTTGCAGACGACTTAAAAATATTTGTCAATGTAAAGTCCTTGGATGACAGTCTACTGCTTCAACAGGATTTGTCCAGTATACTGAAATGGTGTTCTAGGAATAGACTTGAAATAAATATTGGTAAGTGTAAAGCCATGACCTATAGCAGACGGGGAAAAAACTTACGATTTCACTTACTCGATCAATGGAATAAGCTTAAAAAAATTGAATACAATTAAAGATTTAGGTGTTACATTCGATAGTAAACTAACCTTTTCGCCACATGTGGTAAATATAACCAATGATGCATATAGAAACCTAGGATTTCTTGTTAGGACAACCAAAGAATTTGCAAATGATAGCACTTTGAAAACTCTTTACTATTCCTATGTTAGGTCCAAACTTGAATATGCCTCACTTATATGGAATACCTCTATGAAAGCTAGTTGCCAGAAGATCGAACACGTACAAAGCAAATTTTTACGTTTTCTCACATACAAACGGACTGGTTTCTACCCGAAATACGAATCTTAGAACAATTTAATCGATAATTTTAAATTTCAGAAACTTGATCAAAGACGAACATTAAACGACTTACTTTTCTTGTACAGACTTTTGCACAATAAAATAGACTGTACCGAATTAATTGCAAAAATAATTATTAAGGTCCCATCCCTCAGAACGCGCGAGGGAAATAGTGGCCTATTATACTGTAGAGAAGCTCGTACAAACGTATTAAATGTGTCACCTACATGGAGAACTAGTGCTACTTATAATGCAATAGGTAAGAATTGTACAAATTTGGACATATTTGGAAATTCGGAAGAACTGTACAAAAGATTAATACAGAATATATTGTAAAAAAAAAATGAGAAAGAAGAAGAAAAAGAAACTTTTTGGACAAGAAAAAGGGTATAGATGTTCTATTATTTGTGTCATTAAATGTAACAATGTAACAATTATTGTAGACGCTATAAATAGGCATTAAGGCCTGTTGTGTCGATGAAATAAATGACAAAGCAGTTGCCTTAGGAGAGGTTTATGTTTTGATACGGCTTGCTGAAGGAGACCTGGTTGCCATTGAAGCCAAATAAATGTTACCATCGGAATTGCTACACTACATTTAATCGCCGACACCAGGAATTGATACGAAGTCTGGAACAACCTAGTACATCAAACCAAAATGTTGAAGTAACTATAGAGGATGAGCTATAACAATTCATCAAAGAAGCAATTGATGCAGGATGTAAAATTTTTGCATTACAAGAATTGACAAAAATGATGACCGAACGATTACAGGAGCATGACATCCTGAAGAAAGTAAGCCGCACTCGTTTGAAAGAAGTGGTACTTGAACACTTCCCCTACTTACGAGAAGAGAAAGGAGTACGTGATAAAGTGTTTCTTATTTGTCCAGAAACAGCTAGGAAGATAATTTCAAATGCTAGTCAGACACCAGAGGAAGAGTCACGTAGTCTTCTGCATGCTGCATCAATTCTACGAAAAGCACTGCTACAACATATCAGTCTTAAATTCAAGGGATCATTTCCAAGAGGATGTGAAGAATCAGCTGTCCACAGGTGAAATACATCTTCCGTCAACTGCTCGCAGGGCCTAAATCGTCACCCACCGATGATTCACGAAAGGTACTTACTGTGAGTCAAATAGCCATGCTGAATATGACATCTTTTTCTACAAACCTAAAGTGTGAACCTTCCCTTGCACTGTTTCTGGGTCTATATGTGCATTCTCAAACCAGAAGCAAAAAACTGCTACAACTATTACATGAAAATTGTCTAAGTACACCGGTGTATATCCTACAAGAGAATTCTAACTATTGAAGTTGGTTTTGCACAGGCTATTGCTGAGCAAAATAAAGCTAATTCTGGTATTCTTTGCCCTAATAATCTTCGTCAGAATATATTTACAGTTGCAGCTCTTGACAATTTGGACCATAATCCCACATCCAGGACAGCAACATTGTCTTTCCACTGAACTTGGGAGTTCAGTCTTTCAGTATCCATCATCAGTTAAGCCTGTGCTAGCTCAAGAACATGCTGAGATTGAATTTCGAGTTAAAGTCAGGCACCCATGGATGCATTCTGCCTTCATCATACAAATTTGTACCTCCTGTTTGCAGAAATCTAGTATGCCAAACTCCAGTAAAACCAGAAAATCCGACGTCTCTTATTTCGTTTGACGAGGAACAAGAACGTGACAAATCATGGATGAAGACAGAGCATTCTACGCTGTATGAAGAATCTGAAGAGAAGACAGTGCCATCCTTGTGGTCATCCTACCACACTCCTAGGTCTGATGCTACTGGGATAGCCGATAAATGTATTGAAGCCCTTTTACCATTATTTCGTGAAAAAAGCAGCTTCACCAGGAATGATTCGGCATGAAATGGAGCTTGTAAAAAAATTAACGGAATATCTTAATCCACAACAAATGCCAGTCATGGTGGTTGACCAACCACTTTTTGCTATAGCTAAGACAGTTCAGTGGACCTTTCCTGACATGTTTGGAGAAGACAAATTTATTGTAATGTTAGGAAGACTCCACATTAAAATGGCTCTGTGGACAGCTATGGGAGATCTTTTACGTGGATCTGGATGGGCTGAAATCATTACAGATGTTGGAATCACTAAGACAGATGTGGCAGCCACATCTTTTTTGAGAGCATCGGATTCCATGAAAACACGTTACGCTCACCAAGTTACTGTTTTGGTCCCCGACATCCTTCTAAAACAAGCCTATGAGCACTCTGGGGTACAAACGATGTTTGAAGACTGGGTTGCTGTAGACTGTCGAGACCAACCAGCGGTACAATTTTGGTTACTCATTTACAAGTACGAACAACTCATACTCCTATTCATACGGGTACATCGGGAGCGAAAGTTCAAACTCATGGTTGCATCTTTGAAACTCTTGGTACCCCTATTCTTCGCCCTAGATCACCATAACTATGCCAGATGGGTTTCTGTCTTCATCAGAGACTTAGAATCTCTTCCACCAGTCATTCAGGGAGAGTTTGAAATGGGACACTGGCTGATTACCAGAAGCAATCGCCGCTTTTCGTCAATCCCTATTGATCACGCCCACAAGCAGGAAAACAAAAGAGTGAAAGGAATTGGTGGCGTGATTGGTGTAACAGAAAATACCTTGTTAGAGCGTTGGATTCTGACCGGTCCTGAGATTAGCCGTGTTGTACAGCAATCCATAGGGCTAAATGATGGATATGTTGATCTGTGCCATCATGAAGAAGGAAGTACATCTCAACATCGTATCGACGCCATGTTAGAAATCTCTTAGATGCCATTCTGAGCAAGAGAAATCCTTTTGAGGAAAGTAGCGCAGATCTAGTAACCCTAGACAAGAGAGTGTGTGTCGACGAGTCTGCTGCAGCTTCTGTCCGTGTTTTAGAATCTTGAGGACAACAGTACAATAACTTCAAGAAAGAAGCTTTGGTCACAAATGGCATCAAATCATCAATCAAGAAAAAAACAACTTGTTGCTTTACCACGAACGTAAGTCTCAAGCAAAGACTTCACTTAAGAAAAAAATACAGCACTACAAGTAGCATGCAGACTTGTATGGGGAGGCATTTATTGCGCTAGATAGTTGTGGTGGAAATCTGGAAACATTTTTCCGTCATGAATCTTAATGGTCACCATCATTCTCATCTGATGGGGCTCTCAATTATTGCAGCAAGTCCGATTTGTTGCAATGCATGGAAACCAGCTCCAGTAACGACATAATTGCAGATGAGGAATTAGCGGCACCAGATACATATGACTTCATTGTTAATAATGGCGGAACACTGATTCACACTTTGCCAGGAACATCTGTTCAAGGGAAGTCTTTTGATGAATATTTTACGAACGTTTTATACCCAAGGATCCAGCACGATTTGAAAAGGTCAGCAAGAGTAGATATTGTCTGGGATCAGTATCACAAATTGACCATCAAAGGTGGTACGAGGGAGAAGCTAGGAACCGGTATACGCCAGCGTGTGTGTGGCAGTGCCAAAGTACCTGGAAACTGGCCTAACATTTTGGAAAACGTAGATAACAAGAAGAAATTATTTTCGTATCTTTCCACAAGACTTATGGAAGTACAATTTCAAGGTAAGTCGGTCTATATAACTTTGGGTCACCAAATATTCAACGCAGGAAATGGCACTCACATGGGACAATGCAATCATGAGGAGGCAGATACCCGATTGATAGTGCACCTTCTCCATGCCCTTAAATTTTCATCACTTGGGATGGTACACACTGGAGACACAGACGTTGTAGTGATACTCCTGAGTAATTTTCACCACATTATCAACTCTAATCCAAAAGCAGACATATGGATTTCATTAAAAACAGGAAAATCCATTAAAATGACCACCTTCAACAGCATTGAGGTAAGCTTAGGAGATTACAGGCAAAGCGATGGCTCTCTCCCATGCTTTCACTGGATCAGATAGCACATCATCTTTCAAGTTCAAAGGAAAGCGACACTGTTTTCCACTCCTCATGGAAGAGATTGCAAGTGTTGCTAGCACTCCATTTCATACATCACCACAACTAAAAGAAGTTGCGACGCTATTTGTCTGCAAACTACTCCAGTGAACCTTGCAGTGATGATGCCAATGTTGATCTGAGAATGAAGATGTTTCTCTATAAGACTAGAGACGTGGAGAGAATACCACCAACAAGCGATGCTCTGGAACAACATCTAAAAAAAAGCGTCTTCCAAGCGAGTATTTGGACTACAGCTCATCACCAGATGATGCCTGTTCACGCCCTCTGCAATTATGGATGGCTCAGGACAGACAACAAGCTACTTCCAGTTTGGACAACGCTACCTCTTGCCAGAGATGTCTTCAATCTGGATGTAAAATGTTCCTGTACCAAAACATGTTCATTCTACAAGTGTAGAAAAGCAGAACTGAGATACAAACGTTTGTGCAGATGTGATGAATAAATGGTTCATAAATGTTCCACCGTCAATGGACACCGCTAATATTGGAGAGTATATACATTTTAAAAATACTTTCACAATCTCAGGAACAATCTATATATATATATATATATGTGTGTGTGTGTGTGTGTACGTGTGTACGTGTGTGTATGTGTGTACAAAGTGCAATTCTACATTCCAGTTTTGGTTGTTTGTAGTTCTTTTATACATTTTCGTGATAGTCATTATTTTTAATAACGTTTAATTATCTCCAAGGTGATATTTCTAGACAGGGTGATGGTGGTATCAAATCTGCTCTTTCCAGATGGACAATTTTACTCTTGATGGAAATTAGTGTGCTCTCAGCAATGGTCAGTCTATGAGCCTTGTTTAAAATAAAGTTTCTATGTTCAAAAGTAAATTATGGAAAGCATGTTTCAGGGGGGGAAAGTTATGCCTTTCCCTATAAGCTCGAAAGTTACAGCCATTTCAGTAGTTTTATTTTCCAAATAAAGAGGGGCTAAAGCCCCATATAGTCAAAGTGTTCGTACTAAACTGATCAATGATATAAACACAGAACTATTTATTCCACAGCTCATAATAATTTCTTCAAATTAGACGAAAAATTCGAAAGCTACACCCATTTCAATATTTGTGCTTTTTCCGAAAAGGGGCCGTAGCCCTCTATACCCAGAGAGCCCCCCCCCCCCCTCGAGAGTTGATCACTGTCCACTCGGACTGAAATTGTCATTTGGAGGCAAAACTTTAATATGAAGCCAAAATGTAAACTTTTGCATCAATTTGAAATGACTGGGTTCCGGGTCACCCCACTATAAGGCTCAAGTCGGTATAGGGTAGGAAGGGGAAAGGATGTTGAAAGGTAGTCGGCCTGGGTCTAGTTTGTAGACACCACCCGGTATTGGAGGTGTGGCAAAAAAAAAACTGTCAGAATAGGCGGCCGGTGAGATCGTTTCCAGAACCTTTCGATTGCTAACCCAATGCTCTACCAACTGAGATACGGCCGCTCAGTTGTTTATCTTTCGTTCGATTCTTTGTACGGACTGAATCGGGATCTACTTAATTTATTATGGATGCAGGAGTATGTAAAGAACATATATCCCTGCTTTGTGAATAGGCGTATTAATGGCGGAACATTCGGATTCGAAGACCACTACATACCATACCACTTTATTTAAATATAACCAATAATTTTGTTACCAGATTATCCAACTGAAATCCTCATATAAAAACACAGAAACTTCCAGTATTTCACACGAAGTTCTCGTAATATAAAATTTACAGGAGAAATGTAATATTTTAACGCGTGTGGAAGCATTGGAATGGGATATATAACAAAGGTTGGACTCATGGAAAACTGAAAAGGCAAAAAAGTGTCTGGAACTTTTACGTGCTTCCAAGCTCAGAGAAAACACATTGAGTGAATGTTAAAAGTCAGATGCATCGCGCATAATAAAAATACATTCTAACTTGACTTTAACTGTCTTCGCAACACGACGTGTGTCCGTGATTTTTCTAGCAAAATGCTTGTGGTTAATAAGATGAAGTGTGGTCTTTAGTATTCTTCGGCATGCCGCCATATCTGTACGTGTTGATCAACAGAAGTGCGTTTAATGAAATAATAATGATCCATGGCATTTCGAAAAGGTTTTTGGATTGATAGCTGTTGCTAGGTGTTGTGTGTGAATAATTTACAAGGGAATGATTGGTGTAGAGTGTACACATGTATCAATAGTTGCCGGTGACCTCGAAAGTAAAGAATATATGTATGATTTTGAGACAAACTCATAATATCCCCCAAATCATAATGAAAACAGATAATAAAAGACAAACGATAAACTTTACTTGATGACCCGCAGCTTCCACAAGTTACTGACCCATGTGTACAAAATATACAACTCATTCTCTTGCAAGTAAATATTACTGACGCTTCTATAAACTCCTAGTGAGAGTCAGCAACACGAAAAGTGTCATGAAAAGCTGTGTTATTATTGTTAAATACTCAATCCAGTTGGTCAACACACAAACATGGGGGACTGCGGAATACTACTGGCAAAAGTTAGTCTTATGAATGACAGAATTATGTTACAAAAATTCACGAACAGTATGTCGAGTGAGTAAATACGATTATTTAAAGTTAGATTTTTTCATTATACGCGATGCGCATGACGTTTAACACATACTCCATGTGCTCATCCCCAACATGCTGGCAGCTAAATACTCCGAAGTACTTTTCGCTCTTTCACTCTCATTTCATACTTCAATGACTTGAAACATCGTTATATCTTGCAATTCAACACTTCAACGCACGTTGGAAACGTTTGATTTATGCTGTAAGTTTTAATTTTTTTGGGGAACCATTAAGTAAAGTGTTCCCAGTAAATAATAATAAAGTTAATGAAATCAAGATGATTAAATATTCCTTTCATAGGCTGGTGCATACTTTATTTGTGCTTTGTTACGATCTACATTGTATGACCTACTCTTCCAGGTTATACTGCCATGTACAGTCACTTACAATAATAAATGGAGGTCGGAGTTATAAGGAATAGTAGTTTTTTCCTCCAAAAGAATTGTTGCTCTCGACACCTAATAGTTAGACAACCAACATGCCATTCAAATATGCGCGAAAACATTGCATGCCAGGATATTCCTCCATTCGGAAGAGGAAGTATTAAGTAGGTGAGCATCACTTCTTAGAAATCTTTGGTAAACTTTATTTTTATATGGACCAGTCTAGTAACTTTGGACTTCGGCCCGTCACGATTCGCCTTTAGCTGTTAAGTGTTAAAATCCACACCCGTGCCCCTGCCGGGACTCGAACCCGGGACCTTCGAGCCGATGGCCTACCGCCGCAGACCGTTCGGCCACCTGGCCGGCATCACTGCTTAGAGAACCACGAGATAGAAAGACAAAAATGCCATTTTTGTCTTGCACAAACACACACACACACACACACATACATACAAAGAGAGCAAGAAAGAAAGCATGGAAGCAGACAGGGAAAGAGGTTAAAGAAGAATGGCACAATACATGGAAATAAATTAAATTTTAATGCTTATGAATACACCGTCTGCGTCTTTCCCCCTGCCCCCTCTCTCTGTGTCTTGTGTTTTTCTTCCTTTACGTGATAACTCTCTCTCAGTAGCAATCGCGAACATCATTTACAACGCTTAATTTCTTGAAGAAAATTATTGGGAAATACGGGCGTGGAATCGAACCCACGACCTTGAGAACGAGAGTCTGACACGAGGACCACTTAGCTACACAGACCATAACAAATGTGTTGTTAAATAAGCCATTAAACTAGCTACTCTCAGCGGTTTATTTATATACATCCTAGCTTTCAGTACCGGTACCTAGTCTCCATGTTCCCATGACACTAATTTAAGATAATTTACAATAATGTAAGAAAACAATTATTATTCATAAATTTGAACATTTAAAAATATATTTTGTAAGACAAAAAGAAGAAAAAAATCTCAGCCCCCTCCGGGAATCGAAGCAGGGTTTTTATTTCGTAAGCCAACGTGTTACCGATGCGCCACGCTGGGAGCTGACAATCGGCGGTTTCCCCCTTGTATTTACAGTTATTCCATGACATCTAGCTAACAGTGGGATTTACATTCAGAGAGTCGTATCTTTATAATCTAAAAGACTGAAGTGGTTAAAAGAATCTAGCATCCCGGTCGCAAAATTTTCTATAACCGAATCAGTCTTGCCATTTCTACGGTGCTCTAAATGGAAATCACCGTAAAGTTGGAGTATAATTTTAACAGGTCTTGCGCGTATGTCCTTCGGTTACCGGGGGTTGCACCCCCGCGGCTAAAGGAGCTCAGCTTCCTTCGAACGCACCTTCCCTCCTCGCACACCTCATTGCGCTCTGTGTATCCTGCCTTAGTGGGTTGATACACATTCTAGCTTCTAGTTGTTGAACTCCACGTTCCCGTGGTTACTTTTTTTTCAGTAATTTTAGATAGTGTACGTAAAATGAAAGAAAGCAATTATTAATAATAAATTTGACCTAGGAACAATATTTTTTAAGAAAAAGGAAGAAAAATCTTTGCTTTTGTCATTAACTTTGTAGATAATATACGAAAAATGCTAGAAGAATTCAATAAATCAATTATTAATATAAATATGAACTACAGATTTTTTAGGAAAAAGAAGAAAATCGTACCCCCGGCCGGTGATCGAACCCGGATTTTTTATTTCGTAAGACAGCGTCCTACCATCACGCGACGGTAGCAAGCTGCGGTCTCTGCACTGTATTACAGTGATCGCGTGACGTCTAGCTTTGCATGCCATCTACTCTTAGACATGACAAAATTAGTTTGAAAAAAGAAATTCAGCGTCCCGGTCGGGGCAGTCGAACTCACGCTGTCGAAAGAAAGAAACGAAAGTATAAAGATACTTTGGTAAACTTTATTTTTATATGGGAGAGTCTAGTTACTTTGGACTTCGGCCCGTCACGATTCGATTTCAGCTGTTAAAATCCACACCCATGTCCCTGCCAGAACCCTCGAGTCGATGACCTACCGTCAAAGACTGCTCGACCACCCGGCCGGGGTGTAAAAATACATGACCGCACCTAAACTTACCTAATATCCACTAACCAATGGTCACTAATTTAAGATAATCTACGAAAAATGCAAGAAAGCAATTATTCATAATAAAGGGCCTAGTAGGGTAAGATGGTGAAAAGTGCCTTGGAAAGAATCGTGATAAACAAACTACCCTATTCAGCATAAAAAATGATGGCTCTCCATAAAATTTCAGCTCAAAATATGCTAATCTAACCTCAAAATAAATTACTGTGTGTTTTTGGTAGTTTAGCGATATCTCGGTCGGATTTGCACCTACGATGACTTTTTTTTTAATTGAAGGTTTTTCAAGTTCTACAAGATAGTAATTGTTTCATTGATGTTGGTAACAAATTGAAATTTTTAGAGAAGTTAGAAACTTTGAAAATTGAATTAAAAAAAACTAAGACAACATAAATAAAAAATATATGTTATGTATGTTAGTGGTTCTACGCGTATAACCATGAATTTTATTAGATGTTTTAAAAAGGCTTTATTGTATATCGGCCAGTCTAGTAACTTTGGACTTTGGCCCATCACGATTTGCCCCTTAGCTATAGAATTCCAAACCCTTGCCGGGAATCGAACCCGGGACCTTCGAGTAGTTGGCCTACTGCCGCAGACCGCACGACCACCTCATATATTTTAAAGTGGTAGAACATAACCAAAAAAATAAGACACGAGACCGGGCTTCTTATGCACTACAAGTTCGAAAGTGCAGTTTGCCAGGTCGCCTTCGTGGTCGAATGGTCAAGACGTCGACTTCTTGAGCTAAAGGTTCCGGGTTCGAGTCCCGCCTGTGACAACACTTTTTGTTCTCTCAAAATATATTTTTATATGTTCATATTAATTATTTAATAATTGCTAAGATTTATATAAATAACTGATTGCTACTGAAAGCTAGGATGTGTCTGGCCGCACACCGAGCGAGGTGTCCTAGGGGGCTCGGTGTGTTTGAAGGGAGTTGGCGGCGGAGCCGCGTGGAGCGCAGCCTCCGGTTAGCGGTGGCCATAAGCAAAAGTGCTGTTAACTTTCTCTTCCACCTGTTACTTGGTACATATAACATTCATTTTATGTTTATCTTATCCAAATCTCTGCGCTGTTCATTTGCACGGTCGATACAGTAGCAATAAAATATTTTGTAAAGACATCCTTTCCTTAAACAATTCGTACTAAAAAGTAAAAAATAATAATTTGTTTATGCATGATTAAAAAGAAACTCATGGGGCGCGCAAATTTAAGATATTATAAAGTGATTGTATATGAGAACGTGCCCCATGCGATCTATGTATGCACCCAGATCCGTCCTAGCTCTCTGTAGCAATCCGTCATTTATATAAATCATACCAATTATTAAATAATAAATATGAACATATAAAATTTTTTTGAAAGAACAAAAAGTGTTGTCTAGGGCGGGACTCGAACCCGGGTCATTTCACTCAAGAAGCCGACATTTTTACGAGTCGTCCACGAAGGCAAACGGCGTTTTCGAACTTATATTTACAGTGCATGTGCTACGTACGAAGCGCGGTTACGTGTCTTATTTTTTGGTTATGTTCTACCACTTTACATCTGCAAAAATAATGGTGACAGAACCACCAAAAATACATAAAATATTTTTTCATTTCTGTTGTCTTAGTTTTTTAAAATTCAATTTTCAAAGTTTCTAACCTCTCTAAAAATTTGAATTTGTCGCCAACGTAAATGAAACAATTACCATCTTGTAGAGCTTGAATCAATCTTCAATTTAAAAAAGAAGGTCATCGTAGGTGCAAATCCGACCGAGATATCGCTAAACTACAAAAAAACACACTCTGATTTTATTTTGAGGTTAGGTTAGCATCTTTTGAGATGAAATTTGGTGGAGAGCCATCATTTTTGATGCTGAATATGGTAGTTT
>JAGDQP010057970.1:0-12643 GCA_022664845.1 Lepisma saccharinum
CCCCCCCCCCGCCATACTAGCTTTACGTGAGTTTTGTTTCTTCGAATTATTCCTATGCATCAACAATTTAAAGAAACATAACTTAGTTACTATTCTTGTTCCGTTTGAATCTGTCCTCGCTTTTCATTTGTTCCATATGGAACAAATCTATCAATAATTATGCTTTATTAAGGTCAAAACTTAAAAAAGGAAATAATACAAATTAAAAAAATAGAGGTTTTAAAGCAGTCATGTTGTTTATTCCATTCTAAATATTTTGTTTTATTTATTAATTTCATTTTTTTGGTACTTGTTTTTTATGTTCAAACTAACACCGCGCTTTTCCTTCAGAATACCGTTTCTGTGTTCTTATGCTCGAGCTGTGACTGAAGAGGGAAAAATCCTTAGTTAGGATGACAGTTATCTGGTTTCGAACCCAGGAATTCTCAATTACAATTTGAGAATGTAACTGCTCATTTATCCCACTTGGGTGTTGAAAGAACATATAAATAAAGTAATAAATAATTTTGCCATCAATACTCTAAAAGTCTATTGATAGATTTCGCGTAAATTTCATCTCAAACTATTCGAAAATTCTACCGCTAAGTTTTCGTAATATCAGCGAAAAAAAAAAAAGGTACTCATACTTGTTTTGAATGATTTAAAACACATCAGGATAAAAGTAAGCATTGATTGATGTCATTTTTTTTGTATGACGTATCTGTTGTTTGCTGACCGTTGTTTTTGTTTGTTTGTTTTTCTTCTTTGTAATTAATAGTTTTAACCATTGTTTTATTTTATTACATAAATGCCTGCAACCTGAAAACAAAATTATTTCCTTCCTTTTCTAATTTGATTTTCGTTTCTTCTGTCCTTTCTAAAGGCCGGCTTTGCATGATCTCGCTAGCCGCGTGCTTGACTTAGGTTTTAGCTGAGTAGACAATAGAAATGTGTGTTCAGGTATTTCTATTGGCTACTCAGCTAAATCATAAATGACGCACGCAGCTAGCGCATATATGAAAAGCCGACCTAAAACTTCTGTTTGATATTTTTAGTGTTTTGTTCTGTTGTTTGTTTTTGTTTACAAAACTACTACGTATTTAGTTTTTTTTTAAGTAGGGTGAAATTTTTCTCTTTCTTTTAAAACAAAAGGCTAGTCCTATATTTGTTGTGAGAGGATAACACGTGTTTTTTTAGTCTTTTGTATTTACATCTAACAACAAGTTTTAACGAGACCAACACTGCACTTTTTTATAAGAGCAAAACGCTTGAGTAGTTTGGTTCGATTCTTCATGTTTTCGACTTCCTTTTATTACATGTAATCCGTTACATGTAGATACGGAATTAGTACAAATGCACCACGACACACCACAACATTTACCTCACCAGATGAATTAATTCGTTTGGGAGGGATAACATGTTAATTTTTTTCCCCCTTAAGGTTCTTTTCTACACTTACTTCATTGTTCTTTTTCTCTATTTTTGAAAATTTCGAAAAAACAATATTACAGTGTTGGAAGATGAGCGAGGCAACTTTTTGATATTCAGAGTTAACATCCCGAAGTGAATGTCTACAAATTATAATGTCATAAGGTACACAGTCAAATTCCTCAGCTATAGATTCTGCCAGACTGCTCCCAACGGGGGAGTATGACCCCAAATTCTCGAGCACAAACCCTTGAAGTAAATTTTTTACCGTTAAAAATAGTAACTCTGGTCAACTCTACTTAGACTCTCAAACTAAACTTCCTGGCAGAATCCCTGCTATTACTTCACGCCACTTCCAGTTTCTTAAATGTTATTCTGCTTACGTTCCAAAAATTGTAATATCCTCTTTCGACAATTTTCAAAAACATTGGATAACGTAGAGGGAGTGATCGTCAGAAAGAGTCTTGAGGTTAATATAAGGCGATCTCTGATGATGAATTTCTTTTTCTTACATGAAATTACAATGCCGCTTGAGCAAATTTCAACCTAGAGATTTCACTCTTTCCCTAGAGGAAACTTCTCATCCATTTGTGTCAATAGTTTCTGTATATCACATTTTTTTTTATTCTCTAGCTCTTTTTGTTGTTGAAACAACTTCATCATTACAGGTTTGACCGTTTGAATATTCTCTACAATAATCAAGCGATTTCAACAACGAAGAAACCAGAATCGCCACAGACAGAAACCTTTAAATCTTTACGAAGTTTTTGTCCTTGAAAGTTTTAACTCTAGGTTTAATATGTAAGAGCAACATTGAAATTTCATCCATAGAAAGCAAATACATTAGAGATAAGACGTGCTGCCATCTAGGGTTAAAATCACTTGTTTTCCTGCACTTTTTTTTAAAAAAAAACTGTGGTTTATTTGAGTACGAATGCGGGTAAACAGAAAATAATTTTCACATACTGTATTCTGTTTGATACTCCAGTAATGATTACTATTGGTTTTAGATCAAAACTTCTGAGTTGTGTCCGCAATTTTCCCAATATGATACTGTGTCCACAGTGTTTTGAGTACAGCCGCTTTTAGCAGCTTACCTTAATGTCAATGTAATATGACTAAGGCTCGAATTTGTAATTAAATTTTTTTTTACTGTTTCATAATTCTGATTTTTCAATATTTCTATTTATTTTGCGACTCCCAGAACGTAATACTAAAATTTTATAGAAATTATTGAAAATTATTTGGATGTTAAATTTAAAAAAAATATATCTGCACACAAATTCAACGAGATAACAGAGCGCCTAACATAATGGGCATCACACTTGTGCTAAGCTGCTTGCAAGTGGCACGACAGGACATTTAGTCAATGAGGACTAAAGCTCTTGGAATGGGCTACCAGTTTATATATCTTGGTTAAAAAAGTTTAGTGAGTTGGTTAGTTTTAAAGTGAACAGTTTGTCAGTGACTGATTTTATAGCTCGATCTCTATGAACTGAACCATCGAGCTGTACGTAACGATACTGGATTGATCGGTTAGTGTCGAAAGATAAACGCCAAAGCAAACATTTTAGCTCGATCGTCTACTTCCAGTCTAAACGAATATGGACCCAATGTTCAGTTCTCATCGCTGTATTCTTGAGTCATGCACGTACAGAACGTAAGCATAGTACATGTTGTAAATAATATTTACGTTTTTTTGCAAGAATCAAGGCATTCCCTGGCTTCATATATTTATTAATGGTTTAATGACATTGATCAGTTTAGTATCGTTTTTAGTTAGAGATCAATGCTCTGAACTTTTTTTTCTTCTAAATATTGAACTTGACTGAAGCTCGTAGCATATGTGTGAATTTATGTAGATGCCGAAGGTGAAAACAGTTAAATATTCCTTGATTCAGTCGTGGGGTTAGGGCAATCAATCCAACATTTACAAGCGATACCAAAATTATATTCTGTCAAGCTTATCAAAAGTAGTTAAATAAAGATGAACAGAGAACTGAAGGTTGTGGAAAGTGCTTTTATTTCAGAACAGCAAAGGGATGAGACGCCCTTCAAGTAAACTGTTTGTATTTATTACGTTTAACCTTTCGTAGTAGGTAAAACCGGAATTTTATTTAAAGAAATAAAATATTTCGCCATTTCTTAGAAATTATTAAGAAATAAAATTCGAGTCTTAGATATGACTTATCAAACTAGTTTCTACAGATGAAATTTATTTTCTGTTAACCTACATTCTTCTTTGAATTTATCAAGATAAAAGAAAAAAAGACTGGAAAATTAAGTATTACCTTGAATGACATTGAACATAATATGAATATTCCTTAATTATCATAAAATAAATACATAAATTAAAACAAAACATCCGTAAAGACATTTATTAAGTTTTCATTCTTCTAGATCTGTGAATCAACATATTAATCCCCATTATTCTATCGATAACAAATCTCCGATCGTTTTCCAGTTCTTTCTTTATTATTATTATTATTGTCTTGATAGAGAATGTCTTGTCTTGTCAGAATCAATGAGAAACGAAAGAAGGAAGAAGAATAGGGTGCTAAGAAGGAAAGGAAGAATTGCACTGCGGATACCTTAGGGAAATTCAGTCCTGACAAAAGTAGCTACTACTTTCTGTTAACACTGTCTCCTTCTTTCCACCAGACGATTTCCCACCCTCCTTTAGACTCAACGTAGATTAAGTTAAACATAAAAGTAAGTTACCTTCTTTGAAAACAGTGCTAATAATAATTTCACTGTTCTATACAGACATTTTCTTGATATCAAGTTTTCGGACACAACGATCAAGTTACAAATCACTGATTCCTTAATGACGATGGCATCTGTTGTGAACATTAAGCTACGTATAGAATGTGACAAACATTGTCCCTTTCATAGTATCAGTATTCTCACAATCTACTTGAAATGAAAATAGCGGCGAGATGGGCCTAGACGCTGTACTCAGAATTAAAATTAACAGAACGGTAACCCTCCCTTCCTCTTTTGAAAATATATTCCTGGCTCGTACGATAGAAATAATTTTCCTACCAGGCAAAGTTACTTCAGCGTCTCGTTAAGAGTATTTTCAGATGATAACATTTCACGAGATTTTTAACTATATTTCGTGGGAGAACATCATTTATTTACTATGCGTTCTACTCTTCTAGAAAATTCAATTAATACTCTTTCCTAAAAAATCTTTTAGACAGTTTATTTCGTTTTTAAGTTAACCCCCCTTTTTATCTAGAAATTTAATTTGAACATATTGATAAGAAATAAAATTGCTAAAGTAAAATGCTAAAGTGGATTAGTTCCCATCCAACACTACTTAATTTGGAGCAAGATTCAAACATGGAAATGCTGCATCAAATATACTTTATTAAAATTAATCATCAAGAGAAATGCTTCTACTTCGTAAATATTGTATTAATGGCAGCTGAACCAAGCATTGAATGTTACTGAACTTTTGAGAAATCACTCTACGATTAATCCTCGCGACCAAATACACTTACCATTCAACTTCATACAAATAATTAACCTTGAACATAATTCAGTGATGCATCCTTAAACAGCAACTCGCATAAATACATCAATTAACATTTCCAAATGTGAGTATCCATTAAATAAGAACACAGTATCACAATCTATTTCATCTCGTTTTTTTATTTATGTTCTTTTTCGCGTGCGGCATAACATATTCCTTTGCAAAAATGTTACCTTCTCTTTACTAAAATGGCGGTAAGATCATTTTTTTGAACGCCATTATTGCTTTAATACACACGGACTAAAAGATATATCCATAAAAAACAAAATTGAGTACATGGCTTTCTTTCTCATTTTTAACACCAATATATTTTACGTTTTTTCCGTAACTCTATGTATTTATTTATATAAGCTAGTTTGGTATTTTTTTTAAAAAAAAAAAACAAGCAACAAAATTATTTCTCACCTAATCCCAGCTTCTATTAGCTTTGTGTTACTCGCACAAGAAATTAAAACCATATGTTCAAATTCTTCTCAATTACTGGTAAGTTCCGAGATCATTATCTTCTTTCATAACAACGCTTTAGAGTTTAAAATAAATCCCTCCAGCTACAATAACACCTCTACTACAATTGCTACTGCTGTAGCGTTAATAACATTAAAATATATAATGCTTAACGGTCTCCATTGTTAAGACTTTTCATTATTGAAATGCAAACATTCAAAATAAATGGTTTTACACTCATGAGCTTGTGCTAAATGTGTGTTCGTAGATATGTAATTTGAGCTTGCTATTGGTTATTTGTGCATTTCCGTTTTGTGTCTTGTCTTGAATATGTGTAACTAATTATTTAAAAAGAAACACAACTAAAATGATTGAAAATTCAATATTTTAAATAAACGATTGATATGACGGCATAATATATTTTTTTCTACTGTAGTATCACAATTAATTGAACAATTAATTTGGTATATTGAATTTCAAACCAAAATTTTGTTATTAAGCCTTGTGTTTCTAAAGGGGAATTTTCAATCATCTTTGATTTAGATGCAAGATTATTTTTTGTTCACATTAACAGCTGATTAATTTAATATTTAAACAATTAATCAAATTAATTTTAATTTGCTTTAAATAAGCAGTTGTAAATAAATTCTAATCGTAGTGTAATAATTATAGTGTTTATTTATTTTTATTTTACATTTTTGAAAAAAAAAATGATTTAACTTAATAAGTGTGTGAATTTGCATTATTTGTTTGAAAGTTACAATATAGTATTTTCATTCTGCATTACGTAATAAGAAACAGGGAATATCATTTTTCATTCCCTCTCATGTGAAACGTGAAAGTACGTTAATACTTCATGGAACATTGTGAATAAACATTTGCATTATGATTACTAATTGTGTCATTGTAAACTGTAACACGCGCTAGAAATTACTTTGAGGCGTTGTCATTGGCATTTGAAATGAAAAACACTTCTTGCTAACTAGGCATATTTCGAAAATTAACAGTTTGCTTATCATTGTTTGATAAGAATCGCCTAAAATAGGCCTATCCATACTCTTATATTTTAATAAATATTTCCTGGATACTTAATGTAATCACTAGATGAAAATAAATTTCCAGTGATATGAAATATAGAATTATAACGAAAGAGAAACCATAAAAAATAAAATGGCAGAAACAGAATACACAATTTACAAGACAAATAACATTCCAGCGAATACTGGCTTCTTGGTATACCAGGAATTTTATTAAACAAATAATAAGAATGTAAAAATTAAACAATTAAGACAATAATTCAGCTAGAAAAATAGCAAACAAATAAAGTAACTATTTTCAGAGATATTTTTTCAAACAATAATATTTAGGAAACGAAACTCAATTATTATTTTTGTTTGAAAATACCTATCTCTAAAAATAGTTATTTGTACTGGCTTGTTATTTTTCTAGTCGCATTATTATTACTATTATTATATTGTTATTATTGGTCATGTATGGTGACTACATAATTACATATTGAAAACAGGATGAAAATACTATAATTTTTGGTGAGAAAGTCGTAACTACAAAAATATTGATTTGCAAACAATTCTGAACTGAAATTACCATCTCTTTACTCCAGCTGTGCAGACGGATACATAGGAAGCCGATGTGAGTTCAAGGCTGTTGGTCTCGTTCTAGGCCCAAAACGAAGTATGTATTATTATTTTATATATATACCATTTTTTTTCTTTTACAATTTAAAACGTGTTGTACATGTAGAATACGTTTAAGTGATTTTTTCCTTTCTTCTTCAAACTTCTGTGTAAATGTTTGCTGTGACTATAAGGTAATCCTTATTTTTTCTCTTTTTATTATTTAAAAAAAATACTAATTGTACTACACAACAGTACCGGTAGTAGAATATCACTAACACTTCTGAGATGTCAAGATTTAATAATAATAATAACAATAGTGCATGTAAATGTTCTTCCATATCCATAAAATTAATCCTTTATCCTTTATTATAAATCCGAAATTAGGTTTCGTATTTAACAGTGATATACACATTGAGCTCTATCTGAAACGATACCGTACTGCTCGATGTCATTAAAAATTTAATCAGTATGTGAAGCCACCACAAAGCGGAGGGGACATCAATCGATCGTCCACTTCCAGTCTAATCCAATATGACCGAATTTGCAGTTCTGAGTTGTTACGCTTGTTATCGCTAAATAGCCCGTATCTCCCTAATTCAGGATGTGATATTATAAGCACAGTCCGGTATGTCTATAACTCAAGCATTAAGGGCTGATTTTCATGAAAGTTTGCGTTGCTTGCGATTTGGGTGAATATTCAGTTGAAACACATGTTACATTTACCTTACAATAAAACACGTGTTTCAATTGGCAATTCGTCTAAATCGCAAACAAAGCAAGCTTTCATGAAAATCAGCCCTAAGACTGGAATCTAGAAATGAGCCGCACACCGACAACTAGCGTACAGAGTCTCTCTCTTGTAATTTGCAGGGAGGTCGCCATCTTTCTTGATATATAACTGGCTTGTTACGTAATATGTGCTATGTAAATACAGCTACCAAATCACTACTTTCAAGCTCCTACCATGGTTCAGTGGATAGAGCGTCGGTTTATTGATTAGAAAAGACGGGGTTCGAATCCCGGTGAATGCAAGAGCCTTTCCCTCTTTCTTTCAAAATACATTTTTTTCGTAGATTAGGCTAGGTTAGGTCAGGTCCATTTTGGATTAAATCGAAGGTAGACCAAACTTTCAGTTTTAACTTGATGAACAGGGTTAAGGGCGGCTTTTCTTGCATGCGCTCGTTGCGTGCTTTGTTTGCGATTTCTATGAATAGCCGACAGAAACTCAGGTTACACGTAGAACGCGTACTTAAACACGTTTCAATTGGCTGTTCAGCCAAATCGCAAGCAAAACACGCGACGAACGCCTGTATGAACACCAGGCCTTAATGTTTCGCCTTGCGTTAAGCTTTAGATACTAATCAAGCAGTCCAGTATCATTAAATACAGCTCCGTGATTTATACAAATTATTATCCACCTTGTAACGTAGCTAGCTAGATTCATATACAGTACATATTAAAAGTTATATGTCTTATTTTACTCAGCATCGACGGTGTTCGACCATTTTAATGTTCAGTGCATGTTTCATTTTTGGATGTAAAATCAGTGATTCCGCCAGCCCCCCTGTGGGGGTGTTAGTCCCCCTAAGTCTCGACAACACCCCCAACTTTAAAATGTTTGCTGTGAAAAATCGATAGAAGCCGTACAAAACTTCACTTATACCCTCCCAATTTTGACTTTACACCCCGCAAACTGAAAATCCTGGCGGAAACCCTGTGTAAAATTATTCACGAAAACCTTTACTAGCTGTTTTATTTTAATTGTTTTCTCCGCTGAGCGGTTAGTATAAATACAAGGTGATTTGTAAAGGCAAAATCAAGATAGATTTTCCCGCCTTTTTTGTTTTACGTCGATTATTCAGATTTGAGTGCAGATAAACACAAACTAGCTTTCGTGAACTGAAATTTGTTTCGTACTTCAACGATTTTGGGACATTACCCTAGCAGTGCAGAATGTCGGGCCGATATTGGTCAGTATTGGCCAGTATTAGGCTCGATATTCTGTGTTTCCAGGGTATTCTGTCCCAAAAGTGTTTTGAGATTATTTTGAAACAGATATTTGCATTTCTTTAAGGACTGCTTTTCTTGCAAGCGTGCGTTGCTTGTTTTGCTTGCGATTTGGGTGAGTAGCCAATTGAAACAGATGTTTTATTGCGTGTTCTACGTGTAAGGCGTATTCCAATTGGCTACTCACCCAAATCGCAAGCAACGCACGCTTTCAAGAAAAGCAGCCCTGAGGCCGACTTTTCATAGAGGCGCTGTCTGTGTACTTTGCTTGCGGCTTGACTGAATAACCAATAGAAATACGTGTTTAAGTACGTGTTGTATGTATAACACGAGTTTCTATTGGCTACTCATAGAAATCGCAAGCGAGCGCCTGCAAGGAAAGCCGGCCTAAGCGTCCAACAAACTTTAGTTCACGACAAGTTATTTTCTATTTACCTGCGCTCCAATTTGAATAATTGACGTAAGAGGGAAAAGGCGGGGAAACCTACTTGGAACGTACAATTTTGAAATTAAAATGCATGTTTTATGGTGATTAAGGCACTGCATCTTTATGAATATGGTAGGACAAATTATTAAACACCAGCCTAATATTAAATATAAAAATTCGTGTTCAATTGTTTGGTTTTGTAATGTACTCACAAGTCTTGACAACAGAAATTTGAATCACTTTCACTTCACAAAATCATAACCGTAAAATAATCTGCCAGATATTTTAAAATGAGAAATCTATTCATATCATTTGTTCTTAAATTTAAGCAATTGATTTTTGTTCACTTCTTCGTAGTAATTGTAGTTTCTAATTTTTGTTTGCCTATTAATTTCTTTGAGCTAACTAAAAGGCCATTTCTTCGTCTATTCAGAAAGAGTTGTTTAAACATTGATAGGCATCAGTATATCACGGTTTATTTTTCAGAATAGCAGTGGTCATCCCATTGACCTCTATCTAAAAACGATATTGGACTGACTGCTGCCATTTCAATTTTCATGAGTATATGAAGCTAAGGAGCGGAGGGGATACTTAATCTCATTTGTCCACATCCAGCAAAAACCAATATGGACTAAATTTTTATTCAGTTCTCAGTTTTTTACGCTTGATATCGCTGTGCGGTCCGTTTTTTATGTTTGTCTTAATGCTTGCAAAAATGTAAATAATATTTGCAGTATTTTCTATTATATTCAGAATACAATATACTATTATATGAATAACTCAGAAATTAAGACTTAAATTAAAAAAACGGGCAGCACAGCATATAAAATTGAGTTAGAACTGAAAATTTGGTCCACAGTGGATTGGAGTGAAAGTGGACAAATGAGTTTAAAGATTTGCTCTGGCGTTTATCTTTCGACACTAAGCAGTCGCTCCAGTATCGTTACGTACAGCTCGTTGGGTTAGCCTAGGTTAGAAAAATCACGTTAGATATAATTTTTTGTTCATTAATCACTTTCACCGTTCGGAATAATACTCCAGCGAGAACGAAGTATATTGAGCTACTACGAACGCTATTTTCTACATTAATGATACTAGACTGATCGGCTAGTATCGAAATATCGAAAGATAGACACCAGAGCAAACATTTAACTTTGATCGTCCCCTTTTAGTCTAATCGAATATGGACCAAATTTTCCGTTTTGTTTTCTAAGGCTTGTTATCGTTATGCGGTCGTTTTTCGATTCCGGTTTTAATTCTTGAGTTATTCACGAAGTAAGTACTGAGGGAGTTGAATAAAATCTAGCATTAGTTTTTTTATTTAAATTATGTTTATGGACCAGACAACCAGTTATAATTAAGCGGTGATATGGACAGTATGTGGTAGGCTTAGCCTAAAGTGTGCCTATCTAGTCCATAAATGTACGTTAAATAGAAACTAAATGCTGGACCATAGACTAAATAACTGCTAGACTCCCCCAGTAATTATTCTCGTGACTGTACCATATTGATATTTTTTTCGCAAGAATTAAGAAATAAGACGGACCGCACAGCTATCAACGATCAGAACGTCGCGCAGCTCTACTTGGAAAGAGCGTCTATCAATAATTTTCTGTGAATCTGATTGTGCGTCCTCTATCTATACAAGTTCATCTGTACTAAATTTGGTATGCAGACAAACGTAGTCTGTACACTAGATCTGGTTCCAAAGTGTTTATTCGGTTGAAGTATTTTCTATTTTAACTTGGAAATACTCGTGGTTTTTTTGTTTTTAAATTCAGTCGCATGCCCGATCTCTCTGCAACCACCACGCCTTCTACGTCATTTGGGTTGCCTATGCAGTAGAGGAAAACACAGATACAAGCAGAATGGAAGACCGCTTCCTAAATAGAGTCTCGCTCTCGTAATCTACAGGAAGGCCGTCATCTGTGTTTGGAAATTATCTAGATGCTATAGTATATGGTAAAATGGAAGATACATCCATAACAAATGATATGCATATTTAGTTAAAAGTAAAACAATCGAGCTCGACTGCTTAGTGTTAAAAGCTAGACGCCAGAGCAAATATTAATATATGAACTAAATTTTCAGTTCTAACTCAGTTTTTTTTTCACCTATCTTTGTGTGGCCCGTTCTTTATTTATGACTTAATTCTGGAGTTATTCATATAATAGCAGCATACCATAGTAAATCCTGTAAATAATATTTGCATTTTTTGCAGGAATTAAAGCATACATCAGAAAAGAGGCCGCACAGCGATGTCAAGCGCGAAAAAAAAAACCACTGCGAACTGAAAATGTGGTCCAAGTTGGTTTATAGACTGGAAGTGGACAAACGAGATCAAAAGTTCTCTTTCCTCCCAGGCTTCATAATATATTCATTAAATTTTCAATAGCCGCAGTCACAGTCCAGTATCGCTTTAAGATTGAGGTCATTGGTTAAAACAACTTATTATGCTTCGAATATTTCGAGCTTTTCCTGACAATAACATGTCGAAGCAAACAAGTAGCACATTGAAAATTTCCTTCTACACTGACAAGGAACACTCGTTAGGAACAAGGAACACAAGAAACTCTAAAATGATTTCAAATAAAATAAAATGAGAATATAGATAGATATCTCATTTATAAGAATTTTCTTACTCAATACACGGATATAAATCTGCTGTCGAGTTCAAGAAGTTTTTGTCATGTAGGTAGCCTGTCATACTCATTACTGGTATGCATGACTTGGACTTGGAGCAGGAAGTAACTTGCTGGTGTCATTCTATCCAGTTCAACAAAAGTATTACTTTTTCTGTTGCTTCCTTTTCATGTATAGTTCTGCTCGCATCCCCAGTACATCTTCATTTCGTGCGTCATAAGAACTAGTTCTAACAGTATCAAAATGTATTCAACTTTTTTTTTTCTGATCAGGTTAAACACCCTCCTACATGCTTCTCTTTACTCAATAGAAGAGTTTTAACCGCGGCTTTATTAAGTTTCACTTTACATAATAACTTTTGATAATTTAAGCCTAATCAAAACAATAGCAATGTTGGAATAGTACATTAAAATGAACACCAAACTTTAATCAGTCAAAAATTTTGAAGTAATGAACGGTAATGTATTTCAAAATAAGTAGAACATTCAATTGACTGTAAAGATAGTGTGTCCCCTTTTTAATAGACTCTAGGAGTAA